>JAHWFP010152569.1:0-18369 GCA_023313725.1 Lithobius niger | reverse complement strand
TAAATTTACCTGGAACTGGATTCGAAGCCCAAAATTGTAGTAACATCTTTGATTATGGACTGCTTACTGGGGCCAATTTCAAAATATATTTAGTTTTTCTAGATAATCCAAAAACTAATTGAGATTTGCACCTATGGATTGCTCTCAAAAAAATTATTCGAATGGTGTGTTAAAACACCAAAATCGACAAAAATTTGAACGAGTTATGGGTTTTCAGGCGAGCATAAAAAAACTAATTGAGCAAATGGCTTGAGATTAGCACAATTGGATAGCTCTCGAAAAAACAATTCAAATGGTGTATTCATTTATGCATCAAAATTAAGGCTGTGCAGATACCAATACTGGTACCAGGACCGGCTGCAGGTACCACTGGTATCGGATCGGCACCGGGTTAACACGTATCGAAAAAATTATCGGCATCGGCTTGTTTTTTTCCAGAATCGGCATTTTCATACATGACTAATATGGCATATTGTTCCCAACGCTACTAAAAATTAAGCAACCTATAAGTTTCTTTAATAGAGTATTTTGAAATTATTTAGCATACAACTAAGTTAGTAAAGGAAAGGCCTATAAGTATAAAAGGTTTTAGTCAACACTGAAAAAAATTACATGAATTTGTTGAGCTACAAATTGTTAAGCAAACAATGCTTTTGTAAAAGTGTTACGTTTGTTAACACCATTAAATTATTGACGTATCAACACGCTCTTTATTATTTATTAAGTTATCGTTTGTCATCATCATTGGCACCGGCATCAGTACATGACCAATAGTACCGGTACTGAGATCGGAAATGGCACTTGTATCGAACCGGTATCGGGAAAAGTGGCACCGGCACAGCCTTAACCAAAATCAACCAAAATTTGACAAGAGTTATGGGTTTGCACACTCTTTTAATGGTATAAATTTGAAAAAAGTATCTTGTGTTCGTAGAAATGTGGTTTTTTTGTTGGCTTTACAATACAAGAATAAACTGCAGGAAGAAAACAAGTGGTACATTCTTCGCTATGACTTGCCAAGAGTCACAGATCAGTAAAACTAAATGATGGCTAACACAGCTACATGTCTAAACTCACAAGTCGGTGTCCATGTCATAAGCAAGAGTGTTCTACACTATACATAAGTTACGGACATGATTTGAACCTGTTTCCTCTTGACTTGGTGGCTTGTGCACTGTCCACTCATCTGTGCTTTACTTGGGTTCCCTAGGAACCTTCAATAAGCGTGGTGTTTTTTAACGCGCACAAAACAAACCGGTTTCAGCAAGCTAGAAAGCGGAAGCTACTGGCTGTTTGGGGCTCCATTTTCCTGAACGTTTAGGCCTGGTAAATTAATGCCTATTTTCATTTTCACATCGGGCATTTGTACTGGTAGGCCAGTCAATGACGATAAAAACCTGGGAACGCTGGAATAATTTAGAAATAGTATTATCTTTCGCCATTTAACAACATATTAAGTTGAAAAAACTAATCATTAATGGTTGAAAAATTCCACCATTTAAAATCACGCTCAAATGCAATGATTTGAGAATTTTCGACAGGCTGCAATTACTAATTTGACAAATTAGTCCTATCTTCTTCATCACGCCACTGCAAGATGCTTATTGTCCGATGTGCACTACCGATCGATTGAGAATAGCCGATAAATAATAGGATGCGACTCTCGCACAAAGCCTCCTGTATTTACGAAGTAGGGTCCACTGCGTTTCACCATGACACTTTTTGTGAGAAGTTCATCTAGCTCTTTGGTCTCAGAGCTATGCCTTGGTCTCCGAAATCGAATTGAGTCACCGGCTGTGGGCGTCGACCTAGAGTGGATGGTGTTATTTAGTGTCTAAAGTAACAATTTTTGTTGTAATAAATGGTTAATGTATATCGTACTTAAACCATGCGCAATGGCTGTTTGCCGTGACGTCACCATGAGTTAGCCAATGACGAACGAGAACAACGGCTGTTTGGCCCTCTGATTGGACTAGCCCAGTCACGTGATATGCACGTCACAGCAAACAGCCATGGCGTGTGGTATAGTTCAACACCATGATGTCTATTCCTATGCAAGAAGACAATAACAGTCCAGGGACGAATAGCGAGCTTCGTGAGGGTTCAATAAGGTCCCAAGTGAAGCAAGCAAATCATAGCCAATTATTGGGGGCTTGCGTCCGAGCCAACAAGATGAGCGATCTAATCACCTCACCCACCTACATACACACAGGATAGAATTTTTCAAAAGGCCCGTTGGAGGTGTACGTCTGCACTGGAAGGGGTTCGCATCTTTTACGCTAATATTGCTGGTTCCCATTTTATTAGATAAAATATTCCCGTCCTTCCAAGTACCAAAAAATACTGAGTGCCCGCAGTAGTTGATATTTGTCTGAAAAACTCTAGGTATCATTTGACGCTATTCAATGACAATAATCAGATCTTTACTGAAATGCTTTTAAATTGGTATCCTTTTAAAATTTCTCAATTTTGTGTTTAGTGAATTAACATGTTCATATTTTACTAAATACAAAATTACCAGCCCGGTTGGAACCCTAATGGGGGATGAATATGTCATCCAATTGTTAAATGAAAATGTAGGTAAATTTTTGATGCATGGAAGTATTTCTGTTTCTGGCCTTATTGGCGCTAGTTCATATCTGGGTAAAACATTCGATCAATTTTCCCTGCAGTTATGCATTTTCCTTTATTGGTTATTTGCAGGCAACCTTGCTTTACATTTTGCCTTTTTAACAGGCATGTAAAACGGTTACTTTTTTAAGTCTCATAATTGTCAGTTGATACAGAGCTTGTACTCAGCAATCATTTAAATTCCTGTGAAATTTATATGATGTTGTCGAACCTTTATTTTGACCAAATATCATTTTGAACTTGACCTTTCTTACAGAATCATGGCGAGATGACTAGCCATCGTCCGGAAGTCATACTGAACAACTTCAGCACACGCCTCGGTCATACCATTTCAAGAATGCTTGCCTCAATTTTTCACTATGACCCTCAGTTCCGAGGGCGTGGAGCTGTTACGTTCCATAATCAACGTGACTACATCTTTTTCAGAAACCATAGGTAAATGCAGACTAGTAGTAGTAAAGGACTTCCATAGTATTATCTGAAACTAGTTTAAAATAAGTAGGAATCTATACATTTTGTATTCGGTTCTTGGGCCGGCATCCCTATTAGAAATTGCATTCCGGTCAAAATATGACACCATACTGGCTCGAATGCAAGACCATATTTTTTCTTTATTTTTTCCCCCTCGAATTGTTCTGTTAAAACTTCGTTTTATATTCGCATCCAAATTCATAACTCGTAAGGCACTTGAAAAAAGAAAGTTGGTTCTCCGGCCTTTTTTTCAAGAAATCCGTGCGGACGGACGGAATTTAATTTTTATTTTTTTTATTTTTCAACCTTATTTTCCAACCTCATTTTAGGGAATTATTTTTTATGGGTAAAAAATAAAGAAGACTGTCTCGTAATTCTGCTTCCCACGTGTCCGTACAATCATTTAACGACAAGAATGGTACTTTTATATTCCCATTTCTCACTATGGGCAATTTTTGTTCTGTAACTGCTGTTTTTGCCGTGTCGTTTATTTTTATTTCCTGTCAAAAAAATCGGTGCGGACGGAGCGTGAAAGCCAACTTTTTTTTGTAATGGCCTATTACATTTAGACCGATTTTAAAGTATGAGTACAGAACCACCATATCACCATCACATCACCGTTATGCCACCAGGATTAAAGACTAGCCTCCACCCTCGCCTCCACCTCCCCCCCCCCCCAACCACCCCCACCCCCTGCAATAGCTGACCCTGTTCCTTTGGTCCCCCCCCCCCCCTACTCATTCAGCCAACAACAAGGTGTGATCTGTGGTGAGCCATGCAAATCTTGCGGTGTCATCTATGTAAAAGAGAAGTCAGCTGCTTCTTGGACTGAGCATTCTTCGTCTGTCTTCAATTGTGATCTGACGAATGGTACTGCTATGCATGCAAAAAAAAATAATCATTCTGTTGCGTGGTCCAAGACCTCGACCAGCTTAAATCTAATGCCCCACATGACAACCACCTTAGGGCATTAGAGTCACTCTTCATCAAAAGGTTCGACCTGAACAGAGTTCCTTTCTTCAACCTAGCAAACTCCAGCTACACTAACAAGGACGAATGAAAAGAAAATACAGTATACCTATAGGCTACATTATTTAAAAGTTGCAGTCCATTTTCTCTCGTCCGTTTAATAAGAACTATGGTAAATAAGAACATTTTTGGCTGTCCCTTTTAAGTTCGTATTAAAGAGGTTTTACTGTAATTAATTTAATTTTTTTTGTGTGGTTGTGCAACTTTACAGTTTTTTTGTTCACCTTAGGCAAGAGCGTTGCCTTTTACTCCCAATAGAATTATTTTTTTAGATTTTATTTATGCAACAACATAAACAACTAGGGCCTACTACTTGTATGCGAACTCAGAAAGATTGATTTGTAGGCCTAAGTTAAGCTATTTGCATTGGTTTTATCTTTTGTTGTTTGTAAGTATTAGTATCGGATCGGTTTTGCCGATACTTTGCATGTCAGCATTGGTATCGGTATTGGATATAAAAAAGTGGTATCAAAACAGCCCTATAAAATAAACTTATTAGTAACGGTGGACTGGCAGCATCCCAGGCCATCGTTTACAAAATACGAGCCAAACCATTCCGATACCAACGCTTTATCAACCCGATGCCCAGTAACATTACTGGTATCGAACAGCCCGTGCAATTTTAAATGCAAATAGAATGTGCGATAATCAAAAAAGCCGAGCCGAGTATGTGATTTGCATTCTAACTCTGCTCATTGCTCACATCCATACTCGAAAAACTCGAATCCATTGAAAATTCAATAATTTTGCTAATTTTCGACCGATTTTGATATTGCAATATACCAAATTCATCGTCTCGACGAGAGCTTTCCAGTGATGTAAATTAAAAGCTAGTTGCGCAAGCCATTTTTAAACACTAAAACTGGTTAATTTGTACACTTCGACACACACATTGACCCTGCGAGCCAGTCTAGCAGTATCTTAATTATTATCCTAACAAATTAATGTGAAACCGAATACTCAAATTCGACTCGATTCTTCTGTTGCAACTCGGTTTGGCTCTAATTAAAATTATTCTACTAGCACATCCCTAATGCAAACCCATTCTTTTTAATACATGTATCTAAAGATAAACATTTTTTTTTCTTTGCGTATAGATACCAGTTTAGAAATGAAAAAAGAGTTGGTCTTCAAGAATTAGGGCCACGTTTCACGTTACGACTGAAGTCCCTTCAAAAGGGAACCTTTGATTCCAAGTTTGGAGAATACGAATGGGAATTGAAGGTATTGTCTTTATTATATACTGTCGTCAATAAAAACTTCACCACTGATTTTTTCGGGCATTTTCCAAAAGAAGACCCACCTTAGTCTTGCATATTTTCGACAAAACTGCATCTGTCTTCTTCGGGCTCTCTTAACCCTTTAACTGCTGAATTAATTTTCTATCTCCACAAAAGTAGGGGTAACCTGGACGGGACTCGAACTAGCAACTTGATGGAGCTCTTTAACTTCTGGCACACGCCTCTACCAACTCAGCCACGGCCATCTCTAGAGTCTGCTTGTTAAGGGAACCTAGTATTGTCGTCGTTTCTCCATTGTTGGCCATCTCGTGCATACTTTGGACTCTGTTTTTAAGACTCGAAGCTGTGCTTGTGTTTTTGGCGAGTATACTCGTCGCCCGCACTTTAAGGGTTAAGGACTGAGTCGAACTGTGGTTGCATCCTTTTCAAAATGAGCGAAATTAGTGGTGAAGTTTTTAGGCCATAGAAAGAATTTTTTGGTTCTCGGGCATTTTTTACAACTCCAACTCCAAAAAGCCACCCGGTGACCAGGCTTTTATATTTAAGAGACCTTGAGACCTGCTGCAGACCTAAGGTTCTCTGATCGGTGTTTGTGGCAGGTGCCCAAACGTTGTTAAAACCTAGCGTCCAAAGTTAAAAGTCGCTGTAAGAGACCTTGCAGACACCTGCTGGAGACCTCAGGTTCTAAGCTGCGCTTGTGTCACATTTCCAAATCCAACCTTATTGAGAACCGCTAGCCACTGCAAAATAAGAGTCCTCCTGGAGACCTGCAGAATTTTTCAGGGTTTGAGCTGTGCTTGGGCAGGCCTCCAAATACAACCTTAATGAGATGTAACAACCGTACATGACTTAACAAATACAATGTCTACAGCAGAGACCTATTGGGACCCAATTTCCGTTTAGTTAAAAGTAATACAGGGTATCATAAAAAAAACTTTAATTTTCTGTAGGCCTAAAATTTAGTGTCCAGAAACTTTTAATGCACGAAATGATTTGGATTTACGACGTTTTAATATGTTTTGCCTAAAATCACTCTGTTCCTATTACCGATTAGCCAGACAACACGGATTTCCGATGTCTACATCGATATATCTCTAGCGCTATTAATTTCAACCTTGTAATGTGAAAAATTCCTTCAACATATTATTATGTATCTTTAGACATTTTTCTTTGAACATTACTTGAAATTTAGTGATGTAGATGTAGCCTTTGTCTTTAAATTTTTTATTTTAATTTTTAGCGACACGAAATGGAAACGACGAGAAGAAGATTCTTTCTATAAAAGCTGAGAAACTGTACGTAGCTATGAGGTTAAGAATTTTAAGATTGATAAAACTTGTTAAGTAATTACCGTGTGTTTTTAGTCAGTGCTTTTACTTCATCACTGCAATTTCATTACAAAACGCACACACTTAAATTAGCATGTACCCCATTGCCCATGCCAGAAGGATGGCACCAGGAATAGTAAATGCTAAGACTGCACCGATACCAACTTTACCGATCCGATACCGA
This sequence comes from Lithobius niger, assembly GCA_023313725.1. Lineage (NCBI taxonomy): Eukaryota > Metazoa > Arthropoda > Chilopoda > Lithobiomorpha > Lithobiidae > Lithobius > Lithobius niger. The sequence goes on along the minus strand of JAHWFP010152569.1, from coordinate 11,485 downwards.
ACCGGTTTTTAAAATTTGGCCGATACCGGTACCGATATCCACAATTTTGTTACCCAATTTTTCATCAACCATGTAGTTTTCTACAAAAATCCAATAATTAATAATTTTTAAGAAGTAACCAACAGTTAAAACATAGCTAGGAAGATGCTCAGTGATTTCCTGAGCAAAACGCCGCGAACCGCATGTCGTAATCTCGAACGGTTCCAGAGTTATCGATATTTCAGCGAAAGTTGCCGCTAATATCGGCAAATATCGGTAAATACTATAATACAGTTTAAACCCTAGGAATTGACCGAATCCAAGCCGGATTTTTAGGATTCGGCAAAATTTTTAATGTCTGGACGATTTTTCAATGACTTCGCTAGTTTTTGGCCGATTTCGATATTCCAGTATACCATTCGAAGTATTTTTCACCAGCTTTCCAATGGAGCCAATTTCAGAACAGAGCCACTGTTCAGAAGTTATAAGGGAAAAAAACTAATGAACAAGTTGTAAAAATGAGTACTCAAGTCTTTAAACTTTACTCAATTTACTACTGTACTTTACTCAGCTAGAGAGAAAATTTAGTGTGTATAAAATGAAAAAGGCTGTTAACAATCAACAAAGGTTTTATTTTGGATTCGGTTAGGATCCAGATCCTATTCGCCAAATCTTGTTAATTATCTTCGAAATCATAGCACAGTATGCGCACAGTTTCAAATACATAAAGATATCGATTTACTTTTTGCTAAATAATTCAGAAATTGTTTTCAACCACTTGCTAGGAAGTGGAACCAATCGATAGCTCTTGAAAAAAAGATTTGAATGGAGTTCTAAAATTATTCAAAATTTTTAAAGTACAAGTTTGAAAAAATGCCGACTTGTATTCGGGAAAGTACAGTACGGTAACTTAACTGCTTTAATTCGTGGACTTCGTACTCTCCCTTGAATTCTAATTTGCAGTTAATGCAAGTTAGACTGCGGTAATTGTAGCTCCGGATGTCTTGGTGGCTGGTTGGGCAAGAGAGGGAGGAGGTTTACTATTTAAAGATTTCTCTTAAAAAAGGGGCGAGATCTTCAGAGAGCAACTTCCGACGGAACCCACACTACGAGTCCATACACGCTCGTTTTCCCCATCCACCTTACTCTTGTTTTCATTTTATCTATACTGTTCATGTGTAATACGCTTAAAAGGAACCTTATGCGGCAGGCGAGAGTGATGAGACTCATCACAGCAAATGCACCTTTAAGACAGGCTAAAATTAGGTGTACTGCAGATGCCTGCTACAAGGGACTGCTGTAAGCAAGCAACAACATCAGCGAGGCTAGCTTGATAGGCAGCATGCGAGAGCTGTGCTGACGACAATGCCTGCTACAAGAAGCTGCTAAGCTTCAACACCAGCAAGGCAGTATCACAAATGTAAAACTTGCAGATGTGTTGAACGCAATAGTAAATTTTAAGGCTCGGTACCGATATTGGCATCGGCTTGCTGTTTTGATCAAATATCGGTTTTCGCGACATCTTCACCAAATATTGTCCGTTTTTGATGTTCCAATACACCATTTTAACCGTTTTTTCGATAGCTGTCCAATGGTGCTAACTTCAGAGCGATAGGTTCAGTTTTCAAATTATTTAACAAAAACCTCAAACAGGTTCCAAAAAATGCTCTTTACTGCAAGATGCTTGCTCATACTCCTCATAGAGCTTTGAGATTCGGAATTTTTCATCAAATTTTGTTTCTGAGTATGGAAGAAACATAACTTTACTGGAAGTAATGCATTGAAGTATTGGCATTGGTATCGGCAAGAATTTATAGGGTTTGAAGGAGAATTTGTAACTCTAAAAAGTCCCTATTGAAACACGTTAGACCGGTCCCCATTAGTTCAGTCCGAGTTTTCAGAGGGCACCACGTGTTCCATCTGATACTTTTTACTCATTTTTCAGCCCAAATCTAAAGTAAACTAAATAATAATTAAAATCAAGCTAGTTTCGTTTAGTGTAGTTTAATTTTAGGCTGAAAACTGAATAGAAATACCCACATAAAACACATGGCACCCTCTATAAACTAAGACTGAACTAATACAACTGTATCCAAGGCGTTTCAGTATGGGTCTCAGTCACAAATTCTCCTCCCCAACCCTATAAATTCTTGGTATCGGTGATGTAGCATCGTACCGGTCAAAGTTGGTATCGACCGAGCCTTAGTAAATTTGTTTAAATCGTATCGAAGATGAAAAAATACGCCGCATGCAGACATGTGGTGACGGCGCCAGACACCAAACATACCAAGCAGCGCAGCGTGACATCATCGAAACATTGAGACGTCCTTCCTAACTACTACGTACTAGACAGCTAGTTTTTTTTAATACAGTAGAACTTCGATTATCCGAACTAATTGGGACCGAAGTTGGTCGAATAATCGAAAATTTGGATAATCCAATTTACATGCGAAATAACAGAGGAAAACTTTTTTCTTTACTCAGTTTTAGTGTTTGTGAACTATATGATTGTATAAGATGATTGAAAATAAAAATTTGCATGAAATGACTCCAGGAACATAAATAGATCTAAGCCAATGCTTATTCCTTCTCTTCAAATTGACAAATTTATTAATATTATGTGAGTGTGGGAATTTGGATAATCAGGGTGTTGGATAATTGGGGTTCGGATAATCTAGGTTCGACTGTACTTACAAGTTTACGGACCCTTGTTGCTTCTACTGCTGTAAATTTTTCCAATTCCTTGGGACTTAAGATGGATAGATGGTTAAATATTAACTGGAAGTGCATTCTTTTATGTTCAGAGACAACAAGAGTCATTTGCTGACATCCAGTAATTTTTCTTTCGTTAACAAAATTGTGAATTAGTCAAATAAAAAGAAAAAAGCGCTGCAACGCTCTTAGCACAACAAGATGGTTTAATCATCGATAATTCACATGTACACAACATTCACATAAATAACAAAACCTTCATTATTTTTGGCACGTGGTATTTACAAATGCATATTGCTACACAGAATACTGATATTTACATTTACAGCCCCTTAAGGGTGTGACATAATCATTGCCTGTTAAATGAGAACAGAATACAGCAAAGTGCTAAAACAAGAATCGGCACATTGCTTGAACAATGTTTGACTTCAAAAGGAAACGGTAGAATGCTCGCTCAGTTACATTATGGCCCAGATTTTGAATACACATGCTTTGTGGTTTTTTTGTTTGTTTTGTATTGTTTTCTTTTTTACACAAGCAGTAGCTGCATCACACTTCAAAATCTTAACCAGTGACCTGCATTTTCTGTGATATTTTTCTTCGGAATTTTGTGAGGAAAAATTGCGTTTATGACAATTTTTAAATTTTGCATTGGCAAACCGGACTGCAATAATTGTGCGGTATTTTGGTAAAAAAAAATCATCGCTTGCTAGTGAATGAGTAAATTTATAGACTAAAATTCCTCCAGAAAAAAAGATAAAAGAGTTGAGGATAAGACGGTGTGACCTTTTGTACGTTCACAGTCCAATGAAAATTGTTATAGTTTTCACCCAAAACTGCCATCAAAAAAGTTGGTTTTGGAGATAGTGAGAAAGGCTGCTAAGGTTAATCCGATTAGCAAAGTTAATTGCACCAAATAATACTGAATGAAAACTTGAGTTTGCTACTGCGAGTAGCAATGTTTCATTTACATTTAACTTTCGAACTATTTTTCAGGATTAACCTTGGCAGCTTTTTCCGGGTTGAATGATATCCCTACCTCCAAAAGTCCAGCCTTTTTGGAAACTTGGGAGGCTTCTCTTATACCAGTTTTGGTTTTGTGTGGATTATAGTTAACCATATATTTTTAATAATTGGATAATTTTACTTATCCACGTGCTGATTACACTAGATGAATGCAATCAGCAAGTGGAAAAGTAAAATTACCCAATCAGCATATCTAGTGCAATCAGCACGTCATTTTGTGGATAATTATTAGTTTCGGGTTTATACAGCATATCCCCCACCCCAAGTTGGTTTCCAAAGATAAGGTTAAAATTTACCATGAGATAGAGCACACCATTAGCAGTTTTATCAGAAGTATTATTTTCAGTATTGTTATCTCTGCATTTAAGTATGCTTGCACAAAATGGTCGCAATTACAGCATTGGTAGGTTTCACAAAAGGTGCTTGAAATCCTTGAAACAGTTCAAATTTGTGAAAGAAAAATTCAAGGCCCTGAATTCCTGGAAATTACACAAGTGTCGTAGAGTTTCGAGTTTTCCCGTATTTCGTACTATTTTTTTTGGAAAACTTTCCGTGGTTTCGTACTTTTTTGGGAAACGTCCCTTATTTTCGTACGTTTTTGGCAAACATTCCGTATTTTCTACTTTTTTGGGAAAAATTCTTTTACTTTTTTTGGAACATTCCCTTACTTTCCGACTTTTTTTGGGGAGCATTTATATTTTCCTAAAGGGATTTTTATTCTTGTCGAAAGTTTGTTACCAGCTGCCGCAAGAATTGAGACAGGACCTCCATTTGCTAAATTTTTCCTAAATATTCACAAATTTCGAATGTCTGATTTTCACTGTTTGGCTTTTCTTCCTTTGTTTTCAAATTTATTATCTGCAGCCTGTATGCAGATTGTGGCGAAAATTTGGTTCCTTACCTTAGTCTAAATGTTTAATTCAAATAACAAACTTGCAGAGAAATTGTCTGGTAAGCTAAACATTTTTGTATGTACTTCTAGCTGTATTAAAAACAATAGTTAAAAATTCTTCTCTTTAGCTACTTTCTACTAACAAATTCCTTAATTTTGAAGTTAAACATTCTTCACTTCCTACTTTTTTCTTCCTAAAATTGGCTACAACCCCCTGTTTACGGAATTTCCAGTCGTCGGCTCCATAAAATAGACATTGACTCTTGCCTTATAAGTAACAATGCTCATTTTTTGTCGTTGCAGTATTTCAGTAAAAAAAAAAACCGCTCTTTAAAATATATTAGTTTTGGTTGATGTTCTTGAAATTGTACGTTTGGTGTTGTTTAAAACCAAAATTGGTAGTTTCACTAAATGTTGAAAAGCAGCGATTTGCTTGTATTTAGTGCCTATTCAAAATTGCTCTTGTTGGTTTACCGTAGTCCGTGAAATACCGTTTCACTAAACTAATTAAAATATAACTAATTATCTCAGTTTTCTTTATAGTTGTAAACTACTGTTTGAAAATCAGATCGGGTGAGAATTCGGTTTAGTTTAATTTGACGTACATTGCAAAATTCCAAAATTGAACATACCGTGAAAAAAGTTAACATGGACGGCAGTATCGCTTTGAAAAAGAGGCTAGCATAGTATTAACCTTACAATTATGAACAAGTTAATGCTACTTGGTAAATAACGAACTATATTTTATTCTGTGTGCTGCTTCTAGTTATTGAATAGACCGAGATACGCTGTGGTTACTACAATGGCTCAAAGTGATGAGCATACAACTGTAGCACCTAAAGCATACGTTGAGAGTAATTTACATTGAAGCAAGTAATATAATGGCACTTTGTGTTGATTAGTACATGGGTTGGATACGTTTTTAGAAGAGTTTGGGGATTGCCGAAGGAACCATGCTAGAAACAGAATTACGGTTCTAGCCTACTTGGGTTGGGATTTCCTGATCATTACCTGGCCTATGTTAAAACTCATTGGTACATAAGGACTTACCATCACAAAGTAAAGTGTTCGCTATTTACCGAATTGCCCCTCGTCACTAAACCAAAGAACCATCGTTAACGTTCGTACTGTGAAACGCCGTTACATCCACAGAATTTGGAAAAAAATCTGGAAAAAAATTACCACTCATTCACAATCAAGACAACAGCTTTGTCCAGCGAATTTTCGATAACTTGGCGCGTTTGAATTTGGCTGGCAACATTGCTTCCTGTATTTATGTTGATATTGTGGGTCGAGATCATTCGTTCCCATTCTTCACCGACAATGAAGTTGACCTGCCAGATTGTTGCTTACTAAATTCTTCACTCTAGGATATGAAGGGCCTTGAATGTTCATTAAACGCACATTTTTCTTTTCATGCTCTTGAATCCACGTGTGGTGTGGATCTCTCGTGGAATTCGACATAAACAGCATCTTCGTCAGCTCATGCTGTTGCCATGCAATGGATTGCTATACCGTTATCTTCAACTTTATTAGAAACTTTTCCCATACAATGGGCCACTCTCATCCTTACTCCTTTCACAAATGTAAATGGTAAGGCTGTACCAATACCACTTCTACCGATCCGATGCAGATACCGATCCGATACCGCACGATATCTGTTAAACCGATACCGCACGATTAGGGATGTGCGAGTAGAAAAATTTTAATTCGAGTCGAGCCGAGCCGAGTTTGCAACAGAAGAATCGAGTATCGAGCCGAGTTCGAGTATTTGATAAAAATATTTTGTTTGCAAGTTTCTCTTCAATTTGGTAAGATAATAAGAACAAAGATGGTGCTTAGCTGACTGTGTGGGTCGTGGTTTTCCAGTTTTAAGGATATAACTTGAAAATGGTTTCAATTATTGACTTTTAATCTGCACCACTGGAAAGCTCTCGTCGAGATGATCGATTTGGTATATTGGAATGTCAAAATCGGTCAAAAATTGACGAAGTTATCGCATTTTCGCCGGATTCAAGTTTTTCGAGTATGGACGCGATCAGCGAGCCGAGTTCAAGTACAAGTGTCATACTCGGCTCAGCTCGAATTTTTCGAGTATCGCACATCCCTACGCACGATATCTATTAAACCGATACCGATACTGATTTAATTCAAGACGAGACTTCGTATTGCACTGTTATTTTTGGAATCGTGACCATCTGAAGGCTGGGAACACAAAGTTCTCGATGCAGATAATAATTTTATTCAGGATGAAACTTTGTGTTGCACTTCAATTTCCAGAACTATGGCAGACAGCAGGCAGGAAACATGAAACTCTACATCATCAAGGGTGAAGTGTGGAATCTGCAAAGGAATCTCTAAGAAATACCGATTCCGATACATTGAATATCTGCAGATTTACCGATACGGTATCTGCATCTGCACAGCCTTAGTAAATGGCATTGCAGTACTTGCACGGCACTCTATATACAGCTTCCCTAGTATTTCGTACTGCTCTTGTCATTTCTTTGTCTCGTGATCTTTGGCTTCCTTTCACATTGAGCTGTTGTCTTGATTGTGAAAGTGAGCAATAATTTTTTCCGGAATTTTTTTCCAAATTTTGTAAATCAAGAAGCAAAATTTTGTTGGGAGATCTTCCTACAAGATAAAAATCCCAACAAAATCTTGCTTCTTGATTTGCTTCATGATCTTCTTCATGACTTCAAGGTTTGAACGCCTTCAGACTTGGATAAACGGGAAGTCATTTTGAATTTGCCGGTCGCCTACCAGTTTCTTGTAGGAACAACTTTCCATTTCTTCAAGTCTAGAGGCATTCTACCCCTCGACTTGAGCGAAAACTGTGAAATCTTCCAACAAGATAAGGAGCCTACCAAAAATTCACACCTTGGTTTAGTGTCAATCTAGGGCAATCTAGTTTTGGTAAATGGTGTACACCTTTTCTTGTTATTTCTGAATTACCAAGTAAAAAAAAAAAACAAGGGGAGCCTTGAAACTGAAACAAAATATAACACGGAATTGTAGCCCTAACTGCATGTGGGGCTACCATCTGTAAGAGTAAAATCATACTTCTACACGTTGAACTAATGCGACATCTATTTTGTTGTTGATACCGTATTACCTGGAATATATGGCGGCCCTTTTCAAATGCGTGCCATTAAAACAGCAGCGTTGTCTTATGCTCGCGTGCTGGTCCGCAACTTGGTCAAATTTTGGCCGAGTTAGATGTTTCAATACACCATATAAATCGTTTTCCCAGAGCTATTTAGTTTTGCTGATCTCAAGCCACGTTGCTCAAATAGTTTTTGGAATATTTAGCATAAACTAAATATATTTTGAAAATGGCTTCAGTAAGTAATCAATTTTGGTCTTCAAACCCAGTACCAGTTGAATCACTTTAAATTAAGCTGCTCTTACCCATAAAGATCTGTAGACAGATGGTTTTGCTCTTTTTTGGCTTATCAGTAGAGAATAAAATACTCTCTGGATGATTTTAACTGATCAACTGCCATTAATAGGCCTAAATGTGGGTGTCTAACATTCAGTCGAATGGAGCGCAACACAAGCAGTAGTTTCTGCTTTTTAGTTTTAGCTGGCGGAAGCCAGTCCAGTTTTGAGCTTGTTAATTTACCAGGTGAATTTACTAGTATACTGACTAAAAAATCAAACACCTTGCCTCGTGAAAGCCTTGTTTAAAGTCACCCATTCTTATAAATGCATACATTTATTTCTTTGGACTATGGACGCCCAAAAATGCTACTCTTTTTATATTCGGGGTAATACGGTATTGATATCGAGTTGGGAGCCTTACTTACTACTCTATTTGGGATCATAGCTCTTTTAGCAAGGGAAGGGTTCAATCAAATGGTTTGGCTTAGACTCTTACGCTGTGCAAATTTTTCAAAATTAATTTCTGCCAAGAACCAGTGGGGTAGGCTTGAAACACGCTTGGGGAAGAGACGCGTTGACAACTTGACACACCAAGTTAAGTTATAATACAGTATCAAAATAGTGCTGCTTACGACTTTTTCACAATTTTTTTACGACTACGGCATACCAAAAAGCTGGCTTAGCTTGTAACCTAGTTGTTGAATTTCTATGACACAGTCCTCTTTGTTCCATCTGGAACGTTATACCTTTTCAACTTAGCCTATGCTGATATACTCTTTAACAAAACTTAATACTGTATCACACAAACAAAAAATGAATCGTGGAATGTTAGAAGAATAGATGTACACAAAAAAAAAAACATGAATCATATACCAGGAAATTCGTAGGTTATTGTTATAGTGGAAGGAAGGTTGAAGTGTACTATACCGAGTGTCATTTATCACAGCAATATTTTGAATGCTGATACTAAATAACCGTCGAAGCTGAAACTCGTCAGTCGATGCACGTTCTACAGGCGTGTACACCACTACTATCACTTAAGATTCCATTATGTCGTAAACATATACTAAGGTTCTGGATCCAATGTAATTTAAATTTTAATATGTTCTGAAAATGTAAATACTTGTCGGAAGGGAATTGGTTTATAATAATATACTGGTAATTCGTGGTATCTCGTTGGAGCGAGCAATTTGTAACACGGCAGTGCCGTTGTGGGTAGATTGCTGGGTGTTCCCATACCAATGGTTATAGGTTAGGGGATATGGTAGGGTTGACATGCTCCCTGCCAAAGTCATGGCGCCAAAAGGCAAGAGGGACAGTTTTGCTAGATAAAGCCAATCCAGTTTGTGACTACCCAGTTTGTAAAACACTGGGGATAGCATTACTGGTTCAGCAGATCGAACATAGAATCACCAGGGATTCTACTTGTGGTTTTTCTTATTGTGTCAAGTGTGACGTAGGAATAAAAATTACTTGCCGAATGAGACGAGCTATGACTCTGGGGATGGGCTAGATTGCTTGACATCATTCTTTAGTCTTTACCTGCTGTAGCTTTTATGAATAACTTTGTTTAATGAGTATTGGCTGACTTAATTAAACAAACAAAAAGAAAGAGGCCTAATTAGTAGGGGTCGATAATATCGCAATAAAAAATTTGTCGATTATCTTAGGTTTTCTGACGTATCGAATTATCGGCAAATTATTTCGCTACTGCAAAATTCACACATGTATGCATTATTTTACTTGGCTGGCTTTCCCATCGCAAACGTAACGAGTAATGTCCTCAATCTTCCTAATGCCTAACTTTTCGTAAATGAACCTATTTTTATAATTTTACTTAAGATTTTCGTTAGTTTTACATAATTGTGTAGTCCAAGTAGCCTGTTGCATGCTTCAGGCAAAGTTTTTTTTTTTAATCATAATAGTTACTCCAGCCTCAAAATTTGTTTTATCAATCTAGTGTCGGTTATCGAGATAATTTTTTTACCTTATCGGGATAACAAAATTATATGTGCCCGCCCCTATTTATTATACATGGCACCATAACTTACTGCTTTCAGTAACTGTCTTAAAGCATACCCCGTTCTCTTTTTAGTGTAGTTTTCAGGTAATCAGTTTGAATCAAGCAGAGGGGAAATTAATTTGTTTATTTTAAACAAATCATTCTTTTGTGTAATCTCAAACGGGAAAAAAGAAGCAAGGAACCCTGCAATTTGCAGTTTGGCAAATTTTACGTATTACTACGTTTTGTAAACGTTTGCTTTTCTGTAAATGCTTGCATATTTTTACAGTGAAAGCTGGCAATGGCTTCTAAATTTATTTGTTGTCATTGTATGGAAAAATTATCACAGAAATGGCGAACTTGGCTTACATTACCGTAATTGTCTATTGTTTGCCAATGATTTAGATATGTACCGCATTTACATTCACGCTGCACAGACAACTTTGAATGTGTGCGATGCTTCTCAAACCATTCTTAACAGCAGTGACAATTACCAAAGCATTTATTTATTCTTAACCATATTGCTGTTGTTGTTCCAGTAGTCCACCATATGAATGATAATTTTTTTTAATTAAGCCAATATGAGCACATAATTTGGACTACCATATTTTTTGCATTGATAACGTTTTACTCTCGCCCTTTAGAACGCTACGAAAAAAATAAATTCTTTAACAGTCTTACTAGTTGCTACAAACGCCAGTTATGAAACTGGCATCTTACTCGCACGTAAGCCTTATGTGATTGAATAAACTCGATTTCGTAACACTCGCAACGTTACAGTTTGGGTGTTTAGCGTCGCCAGTGCTCGTACGTTCGTCACTAAACTCGGATGCGGTGCTTTAGGTACCATTTCCCACACACATGCCAATTTTGATGACGATCAGAGTAGTTTAACATTTTTCCTGTATTGGCAACGCTGATGTTGAGTGTTAACAGTTATGTGCGGTGCAAGCACCAAGGCAGCTTTTTAACATGTGATATTTTAAAGTGCTAGCATTTTTGGTAAAATCTTGTATACTCGAGGTTAAGTCGAGAGGTACTCTGACTTGCAAGAGTAGCGTGTAGGATACTGTCCGTTGCTCGATTATCTAAGGGAACCAAGGGATTAAGTTGCATGAAAATTTGAAGTCACATGATTTAATGGGTTTAAGCTGATGCGACCGATTAATGTGACATGCTGTTTCACACTGATCAATATCGCCTAAGCTTTAATCTTTTAGTTTACCTACAAAATGCTCTTTGCCTTGGACCGATAAACCGTAGTTTAGAAAAATAAAACGAGTTTCTCCACTACTTGGCGTGGAGTTTTTTTTTTTTTGCATAAAGTACCATTTTGTTGGTAATGTGGGGTCGTTTGATCGTGCCAAAGATTTAGGCGTTAAGCTGTACTTTTTACACTTGCAAGAGGGGAGTCCCCATAAATCACAACCGTAGTGGCAACAATGCATAATGCAACAAAGTCAAAGTTTGATCACTTTCACATATTA
>JAHWFP010152568.1:0-11972 GCA_023313725.1 Lithobius niger | reverse complement strand
GGCAAGATGAGATACATCTTGCAGCATCATAAATATCCAGTTATGTCGCATAAGACATAAAGAGTAGTGGGCAACTGTCAGTCCAGCAGCATTGGAGTCCTCGCTGCAGCCCTGGCTATTATTGGCTCACGATCGCCATCCGTCCGAGTCCTCACGTCGGGCGTGTAATTGGGTGGCTCCCTTTCGCCACACGTTTGCATCTCTTCTTCGACCATGGTATGGAGTCCAAAGCCGTCAATTCTTCATACAAAATTTAGTTGGCTTCCTCACATTATCGAGTATTCAATATATGCTTTCTGATGACACTGTCAAATGCAGCGTTTTCACGAGGTATGAAACGAAAAGTAGGAGATATTTGCAATGCAAACATAGCATGTTAAGTGCTGCCAACACACTGTAATGAAGAACCATAGGATTAGTTTGTTGCTCATTCATCTTTGAGAAAATCTCTCTTTGTCTCAATAAAAGCAAGAAATTCCTTGTCAATCCTTCAGTGTGTTGAAGTACGTAGGGATAAGTTTCTTTCCTGAGTAGGTCCCTTACCTGCCAAAACAGGATGGCTACATTCTTGTAAAGGGCATCGTCAAGCCACTTGAGAACAGTAGCATTGTCTTCAGTGCTGCTGTCAATTGCATAATTTCCGTGGTTGATCGGATGGGCACAGGAGGGACACAATAACCCTTCAGAAAAAAAAAAAACCATAGGTCGCCCTTTTATCCTTATGGATCTCAACAGGTTGCCGGTTTCGACTGGAGTTCGATGAAGGTGGATTATGTCGAAAAAAATTCACTGTATTGACCATAGCGATATATTTCGAAAAATTACTACGGCCAAGCCACTCTGCCATCTTGCTACTAAGCAGTTAGGCCTAACCTAACATCACGTAGCGGGCTCACACCAGAAAATTAGTGTCTTAACAAAAACTGTTTACATAGTCCATCACAGGGGCCAATATCCTTTCGGGTGCCACTTTATCAGGGTTGTCCATGCAAATAAATAGGAAATTCACCAACAGAGGGTCCGAGAAACTTACACTTATTATCCGTCACTTATTACACGTCATTACAGAGCACAACCCAGCTCCAATTGCCACTAGCGCACAGTGTGCAGGTGCATGCAAGGAAAGTGACATACACAGTTAGCGACATATAGTAACCCAAAAAATAACTACGGGCACAACCGTGGCAGCCCTACTGTTTTTTCAATAGACACTGTAATCAGCATCAATTATATCTGTATGAACCCAGTTCATTACACCACAAAACCAATCTGTACTAACCTTGACTCTTTCTTGGGTAGGATGTTCTACTATTTTTGCACGATGCCAATCTTCATCGTACTTTGCAACACAGAGCATTCCTGGAACTAGAAACTTTGATGGGATAGTGTATTGCTCCATCAAGGATGAATCCAATTGGTAAGCGGATCTAAAATATACAGCATAATATGGCGCAATTATTTTTTTCCTTCAGTGCATTGAATACTCGTGAGCAAGTGAAATAATGTATAGCATAATATGGCGCAATTGCTTTTTCCTTTCAGTGCATTGAATACGAGCAAGTGAAATAGAATACCCTAAAAAAATTCCTTTGAATCAAGTTAGTTCATTACTAAATCCTTCTTTCACCTAATGCTTAGAAAGCAATAGAGCTGGGCGGTATCGGGATTTCACGGTTCGGTACGATATCGGTTTTTCCATTTTTCATACCTCGGTTTTTCGGTTTTCGGGTACGGTGTTGTTGTTTTTTTGCAATACAAAATGTTGAACTTGTTTTTAAAATTTTTTATTTTAAAATAGTACTTCAACGAATCAACATCAAAAAAGTTGTGTTGATTTTTAAATTATTTAAAAATAATGCTTTTCCCAATTTTAAGATTTTGATGTTAATTCGTGCAAAACAAATCTTGTTCAGCGACCTTATATACGCGAAGGCATCTTTTTGGCTACAGCTGCAACCAAAGGCTTGCAAACGTACGATTGACAGCGAGTTGCCGTTTCTGTGCTGCGTTTTCTTTCACATTTAGCAGTTTGTTGGTTTTCAAGAATAAAGGTAGCAAAATGGAAAAGTATACGATCGTGTGTGCCGTATTGAAACCAAACGATGTCATAGCCAAAAACCGATTAATACCGATACCGCCCAGCATTAGAAAGCAATTCTTTGTCTGAATTTAAACTAAATCATCTACTGATACTTAAAAAGGACACTTGCTCTCCCTTTTTTTTTTAACACTTCTCTTTTAAATGTTAATGTTAAGATAAAATTAGTTTTTACATATTCTGAAATACTTACCTTTAGTTATTAGTTTAATATTGTTTTAGATTAATGCTGTAACGTGTGTTCAATGTAGAAGCCAAACTTGAAGTAGTTAAACCTTATTTAATGCGGAATAATCATGACAAGATTTGGGTTACATTATTACGTTCTTTCTCAACACAAGGATCAACGGGAATAGAACACCGAGCTCTGAAGCCCTCGACTTTTATATGCTCCGGTCGGATCCAGAGCTCCACCTGACAACCAATCAGCTCATGAGTTCGTTAACCAAACCAGTTCATGGTTACAAAGTGTTCACCAATCATGGCCAACAATACTTGGCCACGTTCTCCTGCACGTCCGCTCATGGTTTTGGCGCAAAACCTGAAAGTCCTTGCCGTTGCACAAGTGATTTTGGCACCAACAAAAGTCAACCACAACACAACAGCACACAGGTAGGTACGAGGCTGAGCCATGTCGGTTACAATGCTCAAAGACCTGCCATTTCACTTTTAAGAGGCTTCCATAGCTCACCACCGGGTGGCGTGCATGGTACCTCCCAGCATGCAGTGTAATAACAGACCGCCGAAAAACTTTCGTTTTCACGGCGAACACTTTTTTTTCTCAAGAGCACAAAACGCAAAAGACCTCGGCCTTCTACCTTCAGCCAATTCCTCAATAATGGACTAAATCGCCCAAACTTGGAACCCCTTAATAGCCACACACTCCAGCTACACCCTGGGGAAAACCGAATCCCCAATTTCCATCCAGAAGATTCACTACACCAATTTGAAAATCTCTCCAAATCAACCACAGCGCTCAACACTTCCGGCCGCCATTATTGAAACTCGTTGTACACTTGTAATCTATTTTCATTATGCTTTTGGGGCAAAAAGCCCACCACACTAGCTTAGTTGTGCCTTAGGAGGGGCTGCCTTAGGGTACTCAACCTCAAATACATGTGGATACTGATATTTCAAGTGTTACATTTTTTATTATGTTTGTCGGCCACAAATCTTATGAAAAATGTCCACTAAGATCAAAAACTGTCTTTCAACTTAACAGTTAACCATCCAACTTAATTAAAGTGTTATAGCATTCAACTAAGACTTGTTTATTTAACATTTTATTATATATTCTTTTGCCCCTAGACCGCTACCATTAGTCCGAACCAATTCGACATTGGCATTCCAGTGTTGTTATTTGATTTAATAACATATTTCGCATCTAAAGTGCACAGGACAGGGAAGGACACCAAAGTGTCACTAACACCCAGCCTGAATTAACATTCTCACGGACACGAATTTTTGTGTAAATATTTTTGCTTTAAATCTCCATCAAACTCCGACAGTGACCATCCGAATGTTACCACTAGCTTTTCCTTCTATTAAACTTATATTTTGAAAAGATCTGTTCACCAAAGCAAACCCAAAGTCAACCTGTGCAACAAACTCCGACCCCCCTCCCAACCTAGTTGTGGTGTATAACACTGCAGTTTACAGTTAACGCTAGTAAAATTTAATAGTAATGCTTTATTCATTACACAAGCCTCCTACTAAGCTTTAACAGGAGCCATTTCACGAAATAATCCTGTAAATACGAATCCTACAGTTAATACTTTAATGTAAAAGTCTCTCTCAAAGTTCATTTGAGTTACTCAATTTGGCCTATTTTTACATGTCCCTACTCCTTCAAACGGCTCTGCACCAAAACCCTTTGCCAAACAGACTTCTCTACCCACTTTCCATTGTTCTCCTGGCCCTCCACCAATCAGACAGCCGTAGCTCTCCTCAGCGTCCGTGCTTTGGTCGCCAAAATCCGCTGCTCCAGCATAAAAAGCCCCAGTTGCCCTCGCTCCACAGCACAGCACAGCTCACAGATCTCAAAGCTAGAAGGGTCACGCCAGTCAGGAGTAGAGATGTCACGTCCGAGGATGCCATGCCGGGCAAAATGGTAGTGGTTTATATGTTTATAATTTAGCTTTTGAAAGTTTAATTTAGGACCCCCAATTCTAAATTCATAGTTTAAAACTTAACTTCTAGCTAGAGAAAATTATGGTTGGCAAGCCATCAGTATTTCTGGCCCTCGGTGGTCCTCTTACTAAAAACCAAAACTTTTTCTTGTTGATTTTAAATATAACTTTAATCTTAACAACTGACGGTTTGATCTTCATGTGTAATTTATTTGAGACATACTTTAATCGCTAACGTGTAAAATTGCCAGGCTTTTTGCATCTTAGAGAGTTTTAGGAAAAATTCTGGGAAGTTGATCTTTTGTCTTAACACTTAGAAACAAAACTGTGTACGGTTGATCTTCTTGAGAGTTGAAACATACTGTCGGATTATTTGTAACTAGCTGACGCTGTTCAATTTTTCGGGTATCTCCAGGAGCACCCAGTATTCCTTTTTCTATTTTTTCTTCTTATTCAATAATGCAAAACACTGTTGTTGTCTGAATTATGTGAATAACTAAATTGTAAATTCAGACTTGTTGCTTTTAATATTCTTGTCAAAAGCTGTTCTAGTGAACATACATCGTAAATTGTACTTTGCCATTTGTTATACTGCATTATTAAAACCAAGAGTTTTAAAACTTCAGTTCGTTCATCAGTTGATTAATTGTTTGAGTGTAAAATAACTATGTAGCCCATTTTTAGCTTTTACCCTCCGTTAAACAATTAAATAAATTCCACCTTTGGTGGCTGTGGCAGTGAAATACCAGTAGTGTTAAGGTTAGGCCCCTTTAATTAGGACACCGACGCTTCATTCCCCCTGCTGGAACAGTAGCACAAACTGTGCTTATATCGCCTAAGTCGTCATAATCACCGAAAACCTTAAACTGAAAACTCCATGTCAACCAATGATGTCGGGGGCGTTACAAGCACCTCAGCCGTCGTAGCGTCCGCCGTTACAGCAGTGCCACTTACTTCCACATTCCTTTGCAAAACTTATCTGCTTAGCGAGCTCGGGGACGGTGAGTGGGTTGACAGGGAAGGTAAGTATTTTAGGATAAGAAAAAAACTAATTTTATTAACGTTTTCACTACTATCCGAATTTACTTCCCTTTAGTTATTAGCCGACTTGTCCAATTGGAGGTGGGTCGAGCTAAACCCAAAGCTAAAACGTCCAGCCTATACCATAACATTAAACAATCGTACCCATGCAAGTTAGGGACCCACCTGAAGCAAATAGGCAACATTACGTGTTCCATAACATGTTCTTTCATCTGAGCACCGCCTATAGCTCCAGTGACATACCTCAGGCAGTGGCTAATAAAACTGTTCTTAATGCGCCATGCACAGGCGGTCACAATCGCGTCTAAAGGTGCGCTGGCTACAAATACCCAAGATGAGGCCAACTAATGCACTCATACCTCGGAGAAGTTTTAAACGATCGGGGACGATATTGTATGCTGCATCACATCACAAATCCAGACCGCAATTGTCGACGGTGGAACTGGAGTAGAAGTCGGGGTCACAGAAGTCTCGTCCACCAGATGAAAGAGAGGTGTCCAAGGAGAAGTCCTATCTAGTCGCAACTGCATCAAAGACAGAAGCTGGGTGTATTTGAGATACTTTCAATGCACGAACTGGACACTGAACACTCACCGATCGAGAATTCCATCACCGGAGCCAGGGCTTTGATTACTGGGATTGGGACCTCATCCGAACGCCGATTCTTGGCTCGAACTCCACAGAAAGACACACGAGTCACAGTAGACCAATCCTTGCTGAAACGAATATGGCCAACCTCCCTAGAAAAGGTGGCGAATTCACTCTGGCGAGCGACCATGGCCATAGCTACCAAAAACACTGTCTTCTCGATCAGATGTAGTAACGACGGCTTGTGCAGTGTGGTTCATTCACCATCAAACTTTACAACCAACACCAAGGAAATTTCCAGGAGGGAAACAAACTGTGGTCGGAGGTTATTATCAGCGTACACGAGCCGAAAAATCACCTTGCCAGCCTCCGAAGGCCCAATGCAAGTCAAAACAGAGTTAATGATTGACTGGCACCCCATGATGGCAATAGGAGACAAGCCCGACTGAAAGAGATGGTTCAGGAAATCTGCCAAGAAGTACCAAACGGGTCGCAAGGATCAGCACTTTGTTCGTGACACCAGGTATGCGCCACCTCCCACATAAGACAAGGCTACGAGAAAGCAGCCGCACAGATTCAGGGTCAAAGTCTCCACGCATGAATATGTAGACCGGCTGGGTTTTGGTTAAGGGCACTGCCTGGTGTGGTGTCAGGACAGCGACAGCGGCACAGGATCCTGCCTAGACACTTCCACCAGGTCCATGAACCACAGAGCGTTGGGCCAAACTGGAGCCATGGGAAGAAATCGCCGTAGGATTCCCAAATCTTTGCCAGAACTCTTGGAAGGAGGAAGAACGGAGGAAAGGCAAAAGTCAACATCTTGTTCCAATCCAGGCCAAAACTGTTGTTTCCCCCCAAGACTAGTTGATCCAGAAACGGGGACACAAAGAGTAGGAGCTGATGGTTGTGGCACGTGGCGAAGAGGTCTATCCATGATGTCCCCCCCATTTCTGAAAAATGGCACTGCAGATCTTCGGGGGACAGCATCTGCCAATCTTGGGTCGGAATCTTGTCAGCTTTTGGCCATTACCTGGCAATGTGTTCGGCTAGCAATGTCACCTGAAGGTGTTGACACAGGGAAAATAGGGTCAACACCTCTTCCATTAGAGTTCAGGAGTGGATCCCACCTCCCCGACGCACGTCGCAATAGCAGTAGTGCTGTCGGATATGATTGCGACCACCTACTAACTGCATAAATGGTGGCAAGGAGGTTCCACCTCCCCCCACCCTTCTCCTGACTCACTACTTAAAAGGGGGAAGGGAGTTACCGGATGACTGATGAAAAGGGCCCTACCGAAAGTGATTCCGAGTATAGGACTTGGTCGAAGGGGTAGCCTGCACCGCGGGCTTCGGAACAGGAGCCTACACTTTGTCGTGAACTCAAGGGCCAATAACAGCAGCTGATCATTGAAAATACTTGAAGAATGAATGGGCAGAATGAAAGCCCCGAAACGTCCAGAGAAATCCCAGAAACCAAATCCCGGGACGCGTCTCTACGCCGAAAAACTATGCTCATTAGCGCATGAAGGCACCAGTTAAAGGCATCCTCCTTAAACGATGAGGCACATCTCATCAAATGTAAACAGTCAATCAACATGGAGTCCTTCCGCTGTGATGTTCCCCTGAGTGCCCGGATCGGGTTCATTACGAATTGATGGATTGGAGACACAGATGGTTGATGATTAATGTGATTTACTCTGATTAAAGTACAACCTCCAAACGAACGTAAGACGAAGCCATGTTTCTCCATCTCCTTCTCAACAAGAAGTGCCCGAGGGCAAATGCTTAGGTACAGTAGCTGGCTGCGGGCAAGTCAAGGAGGGCCAGGTAACAGTCATGGTAACGAGGGGGGGGGGGGGCCCCCATAACACCCTCCCCCCCCCCCCCCTGAAATGACCGCGCAAGTCCACCAACAAATAATTTCGAGGGTGAACACGCAGGTTCTAATATTTCAAATATAAACGAGTACAAGTCTTTCAAAGCATGCATTAACAATTTGCAAAATTTCCAACGAATCAATAAATTCAGACGAAATCACTTTGCGGCAGGGGCCAACTTAGTCCAACAAACAGAAGAACACAGGTAAGCACAAGGTGCATGAGCCAACAGATTGTTCATGACTTAGTCCCAAACAAAGAATTGTGGAACACCAATGCATGGTTCGGAAAGTTCGAGGTCCACGACTTAGTTCAAGGAATGCAGTGACACACATCTTCCGGTACAGACCAATCTGCAAGGTGATCATGACAAACTTTCCAACTTTACAACACCACCAAATGCACACCACATTGCATCTTCACAACAGAGCTGGCTCACACAAATCCAAATGGTACGACACAAACCAGAGAACACGGGCGAGCCCATGATTTTGCAGAAGCAATGCTCTACTCCCATCCACTCAATTACAAGCGTAGGACACAGACCCAAGCCGTTCACCATAACTGGAAGAGACAACAAACTTTTGGTATTTTTTTGGCTAATAAAAATGCAATTTGACATAACTCGGACCAGTTAGGGACGTATTACCAGAGTAACAGAAGATATCATTTGACATGCATGCTATTTTTTTTATTATGTAAAAACAACCAGTTTTCCGAGAGCAGAGTGTGCTCAGAGTCTTTATGACTTCCTGTTTTTTTGATGGACTTCTTAAAAATGGATGAACTTTTTAAGCTTGAATTTTACTGCAAATCCCTTCAATTTTCTTGCTTGTTGTGAAATTACTTCAGTTAATTTTACGTTGGCTTGGTAACATCATTGGTAGGACATGTTGTCTTTGCACTAATCTTTGTTTTCAGCCGTATTCAACGTTCATGTGAACCCCGAAATAAAGTCTCCCTTGTGGAGGGCGTGTCAGGAATTTGCAACATTTTCTTTACGGTACTGGAGCTAGGCTAACTCCAAGCAACAAAACGCCAGATTTTTAAATCGAAACTGCCAACCCTAAACTTGGTGAGGTAGGGTGGGCAGGAGAAATTGAATTTTTACACTAAAATCGTTGAAATCTTAGAAGATGATAGAGAAAACCCAAGTAGTCTTACTGAAGGCCTGAAATCTTCAATTTCGAATTTATTTATTTTTCAATAAATACCGAAATGTAAACAGCGCTGCTGCGAAAAATTGTAACGCACATCGTTGTAGTTCGGCATAAAGCCACGTAGATTATGTTACTACACGTTTCATAATTGTTTAAAGTCCTCTCACAAACAATAGGGGTACTTTACACAGCATATTAATCGATTTTACTGATGTCTGAAACTGTTTATAACTTGCAACAACTCACGTGTACGACGCAGTTTTGATAGCGCTAATGTCGCTGTTTTCACTTATTATTTTCTTCAAAGTCTGTCTTAAATCTTCGTAAAAGATGCTTAGCCTTTGATTTTAATAATGTTCCGATTCCAAATATATTTACCTTTTTTAATTTGGTTGGGTAGTTTTAAAACTATGAGGCAAAACGTGTCTGGTACCTCGGCTCAATGCTTTGGCGCCATGTTGGAATTTAACTTGCGTAAGTAAAAACGATCGGCTCTCTCATGCAAACCGGAAGTGGCTCGAGCGTCGTTGGCGCCGAAATTGGCTGACCAAACTCTCCACCAACCAGTGAATTGGATACTTGGAAATTTAGGCTCTAAACAAATCCTAAGAAGCCTTACATGTCTAGCATTCCTCGCGGTCCTCACAGAAGGCAAGTTGGAGCCGTTTCCGAAGTATAAAAACCCAAGCTGGAGAAAATATTGTTAACATAGTTCGACCTCGCAACCACCCATCGTCACGTTCTCCGGAAGAGCGATGTTCTTCTGCCGCCGCAAAATGTGCCAACCGGGGCAAAGGTAGTGGACATGTAAGTTACTTAGTTGTACTTGAATTTTGTTTAGGCCATTTATTTGAAAATTTAAATGTAACTTAAACTTAATTATCGCGATCGGGGAAGGTTTTTGCAGGTGAAATATTTTTTAGGGATGATTTTATAAAAAACTTTAATTTCATTCCCGTTTCAAGTTACAACTTTCAAAACGTGAATTTTTTTTCCAATGTAAAACCAAAGACTAGCATCTTAACCAGACAGCTAAAGGTTGCATGTGAATCGTCGTCAGTGACATCATGTGAGTTGAATTTTTATTCAATATTACTTGTATTTTTGCGAAAACGTACTTCTAGTTTGAAGTTGGTAAAATTTCTAGATCGTTGTTGATACTTGAGTTTTAAGCACGATTTGCTTAACGATTTTGTTTGTTGCTGAAATCTAAAACCACGATTTGTTGTAACAAAAATGAAACTGCAAACAAAATACTTTTGTAAATATTTTATGACCCAACGTTCAATAAATGTAAATAGAGCTTCAGTGTGTTTCCAACCATTATTTACTTAGTTACTCAAACTTAGAAAATTTTAGTTTAAAGTTTACTGCCAGTAAATGCATGTTTTTTCCCATGGTGGTAGCAAAGAATTACCGCTTGCCAAGGTAGGTTAGTTTTATTAAAGCATTAGTCCACAACGTCGCTTCCTATGATTAATAAAGGAAAGCATTTTTGGATTACAGTGAAACCAGACCATCCCTAATACTGGTACAGTATTTTGTGGACGAAACTTACTCTAAGTCATCCATGAGCTTTGCAAGCTTCTCAGTGGTGTCCTCGCCTTTGATCTGGATCCAAAACTGACTCGGATTTTCAACATGAGATGCTACAACAACGTAGAATGTATTTATTTCCCAAGTAGGAGGAAGCTCCTGTAGCTCAACAACTTTTCCAGGAAGACAAGCATCAGCAGGGACGTCATGGTGAGGAGTCAAGAAACCAGGAGGACACACCTGCAAAAAAAAAAATTTAATGTCAAATCAAACTCCATAGCATCCTGGTGTTACAGCACAATACACACGAAGAGCCACATTCTGTAAATCGCATCAATAGGAATTCCTTAGTTTCGGTCCTGCATTGGTGCTTTCTTTATCACATTTAGCATATAACGTGTTGCTAGTCATAAGGCCGACCATTTACAATTGGTTTAATTCGCAGGCATACATATTGCAGTTTGCTTCGGCAAAACACCATGTTTTAGAAACCGAAGTCATATTTCCTAATTGCTGCTATCTCGGCTGGCTTCTACACCTGCAGTAGAAACTATAGTGATGGTTGGATGACACCTTAGGTGCAGTAATTTTTTGTGTTGCAGAGTGAGGCAAGAAAGGATTTTCATTGCCTGGATGAGTATGTCCCGAAGGTTCAGAGACATGTTTGCCGGGGAGACCCTTTGCTACCCTAATAGCTGTGGTTCCCCCTAAGCAATTGGAGTCCAGTTTGGATTTCGTCCTGGAACCACTTTATTACGACGATTGCGATGAGGCAGATGGGGAGAGCCGATGTGCTCCCCTCGCACTGCTTGTTCTGACTGCTTGCATTGCTCGCTGAGAGCAAAGCGAGAGGAGGAGGTTGCGGTGGTGTCAGGAAACTGGCATCATCTAGGGGCGCACACAAGTCCCCTCCCCATTAGTACAAGAGCATTGAGGGTTCGGTAAGGGCGGGGCGAAATTTTTTTTTTAACAAGGATTCGATTTGTAAAGTCTGAATTAAAATTGGTACATAAAAAATTCGTACATCAGAATAAGAGAAATTAGCATGCAAATTTGAGTTGATGACAATTAAGACAAAATCTTTTATCACAAAGTTTGGATGTGCAGTAACACAAAAAGTCCTTCAGTTTGCATGAAATGTCTGATGCCTGATCTCGCGCACATGCTTACACAGTCAACGGACTACAACTTAGGCTAAAGTGGCCACAAAGTTCTTTCTGAAGGCCTGCCTTTTCGGCTTATGTCCATAGTTATGGAACACCTGAAGCGCACCACTGAATGCTCACAGAACTCTTCTTCTCTGACGTGCTGTGCCGAGTGCCTTCAGTTGGGGAAAATTTACGTAGGGCTGGGCTGGAGAAGTCAAATGTAGCTAAATCACATGTTCCAGTTTCCAATGCAGACTTCAAAATCACAAAAGGACAACTGGTAGGTTCAAATGGAACAAAAGTTCAAGCAGCAGCAGCACTTTAGTCTTTGACTGCTCGAACCATTCCTAAAATGAGGGAGAATTGGAGCCCATGTTCTTCCTTTTAACGCCGTG
>JAHWFP010152567.1:0-10788 GCA_023313725.1 Lithobius niger | reverse complement strand
CACCTTTCTCTTTGTAAAAATACACCTAAAAAGCCGAACATCTGAGACAACTGAGAGTGGAGCGAGGTGGGCGTTTGAAAATCACCAAGCCCAACTCACATATCTGGAGATAGATTGGTACCTTTAACGAACAGAAAGCCCATAATCAAGCTCCGCTCAGCCTCCGGACTGTATGAGTTTGGTTGAATGTGGTTTATGGTTTTCGATGTCGGCAATAGGTGGCGTGTTCTGTTTATGGCCATGCCTTGACCACGAACCCTCGACTGTTGACTGCTGTTTTAAGTGTTCACCTAATACCTAAACTCTACCAACACACCATCCGTATGAGCCTGAATGAATTCTGAACTAAGCAACTACTTACATGGTAACATGACAAATTTTACTTATGCTTTTCTGGGTTTCGTCAGTGGACCGGAAATTGCACCAATGTACGGAAGTTGCAGTGATATCACCTAACCCTTTTAGCATCTTTTATATATGTTAACTGCTGTTATACCATGGCTGTGACGTCACGCTAACTCAACGCCATGCTAAATTTCCGTTGGTAAATCCCGTTAACCAACACCGGAAGTGTGCGTCATCGCAAAAAGTGTGGGTTATCAAGTTACCTCACACTTTTGCTAATAACCCACACTTTGCTAATAACCCACACTTTTGACACTTCCGGATCACGCGACCGGGAATGCACTCACCAACAACCAAATGCATGGTGAAAAAAAAAACGTAACGCAATAAAAACGTACAAAACTTAATTACTTAAAAAGCCATTCATGCTGCGTTAACTCCCCCCCCCCTACCTCCCTCCACAAACTAAAATGCAATGACCTTCATTCATACAGATACCCTCTTACCGTATTTTTTAAACAATTCTCAAACTCTAAACGCTCAAAATGAATTACATACCTTCCCAGAATGTCATTCTATCCCTACAGCCTTCTATCGAAGTTCTATCACTACGAAAAAGTTCAAAAACACAAGCGACCTGGCTAGCATGAAATACGGCGAAACGACGCTGCGTATCCTTCCTGCCCACTCCCCCACAAACGGACGCAAACGACTCGTCGGTCTACCAACCACTCCACCCTCAGTAAACTAAAATGGAATGATCTTCAGTCATGTCGAGATATTTTCACAAAACACAAACACGTTTTAATTAAATACGAGTTAGCAGCTTGACGTCCCAACCGTGATATAAATATGTTATTTATTAAGAACTATTGGTTATCGATTTTTAAACCACGGCTGCTATGATTCGGCTGCTCGACATGCAAATCGTCGCCCCCTCGACGTATATATTTGCATATCTCGTGGCCAAATCATCGCAGCCGTGGTTTAAAAATCGACAACCAAAGGGTTTTAACCAGTAACTATTACTTAACAACCGTTAACCTAACAACTAAATTCAACCAACACAAAAACCGCATAAGCCTGAACCTATTTGTAACGAAGCAACTACTTTCACGGTAGCGTTATTATTTTTATTACCGATTTTCTGGGCCGGAAGTTGCGGAAGAAGTTGCCACTTGTACCTAACCGATTTAGTGATGATAAATGTTGCAATAATAGACTGTTGGATGAAAATACCAAAATCTTCGCAACAATAATTTTGCATTTACACGCCATTTCAGGGCCACGTGCTTCAAGCGGTAACCATTATTTCAGAAAAATGCACTTCCCCTTACTATTCTTTACCAATGTATAGAAATTTAGACACGCGAACTCTCTCTAACGAGCTGTAGACGTGACTTTATACCCTATGAGAATTAACATGGGAGCTATGTCCTTAGCTAGTAGCTAGCCAGTAACACAAATCAACGTTATTGAGGGAACTTTTTCTCCATAAAAGACACATTCATACCAGACGTTGAAGTTGTCTTTGTTACTAGAGTCAAGAGACCTGATTCCAACGATTTGTAAAGATTTCTACCGTATGGGGAATTTACACCAGTTGGCTGAATCAGGTCGTTACAGTTAACAGCCACGGTCTGGTAGTGGCCGCCTTTCCACTTGGTGGCGACACACCAGCGTGTGTCTAGAGAGTCTGCATTTGAAGGTTGTCATATCATTCAACCAGGGAAATGCCGCCAAGGTTAAGCCTATTACGCAAGTTAATCGCACCGGATAATTCTTTGGACGTATGAAAACTTGAAGATTGCTACCTTGATTAGCTGTGTTTTAATTTTCATTTAACCTTCGAACTATTAGTCGATGCAATTAACTCGGCTAATAGGACTAAACTTGGCGTTCTCTCCCTGGATGAATGATATCACTACCTTGAAAGGCCGACCCCTTGTGAAAGCATGGCGGCTTCTGTTATACCAGTTTTCGTTTTGGGTAGATACTGTGTATAGCTAGCTAGTAGTTAGCTTGAAACGTTTTTGCCGTGATAAATCCGTTACGACTTATAGCTCATGGCTAGCGAAATATTGGGAAGGCCTACACAGCTGAATGTTTACACACCAACGCATGGTAATCCGAACAGTGTCCTTTTGTTGATTTGGTGCTTGTATAGGGTGGCAGGGTTTTGAAATTAGCACTACCAAGGAATTTAAATATCGTTTCTTTTTTCAAATGCAACCAAAGATTTCAAGCAACAGTGGCTTGGACAATCAACCATGGTCCTTAGATTTATCGTAAAAGCCTGGACGAACTAAAAGCTGGACTACAACGAAAGAGAAAATAATCAGTCATTTACGCTGCCGTGGATATCGTAAGAATAAGGGGATGCAAGTCAGATGATTGTTACGCCACAACAGAAACATCCATCAGCTAACGGGAGATGCACGTGTGATGCCTTTGCTACGGTGCATAATAATTCTTGGTGCTCGTTTATGCACATCAAACCTTTGTATAAAACAGTTGATAGTTGATGGGTAAATTGAAAGGCCCCGTGTTTCATCTAAAACCGTATAATTTTTAACCAGTTAGTCTATTTTGTTAACTTCGAGGCCACTAAATTGGCAGCTATCGATAAAACATCTTATTTGTTTCGTAGATGTAATCTTTCAGAGCTGAGCTGAATTGTTCCAAAGTAAGCAGCAAATAATCATCGCATATGCGACCGTTAATACTCGGTAAATGAACGACAAAATTTATAATTGCAACAATTATAACCCCAAAGTACTCCGCTTTGTTGTGGAATGTGCCATTGTCGGTGGTTGGTTTTCGTTGATGAGCGCACGGACATGCTTACTGAAAGCTGGCTTTCTCAGTGATTGGTTTTTTTTTTTTAGACTTCAGTCAAACTTTTCCAGGGCTACACCAAAATTTATGTCCCGACTTTTCCGGCCAGGGAGGGATGAGAAGGGGGAGAAAAGGAGAAGCAAGAGTAGGAGGGAGTGAAATCACTTTATTGGGTGGGGGGAGGAGGCGGATTCTCTGAGGTGGAGGGTTATGTGGGTCGGGGTGGAATACATTAAAACCAAACACTTGGGGTGCGGGGTGTTCTGTGGCATGGAAGGGGCAGAGGTGTTCTGGTGGGGGGGGGGGGGGGGGGATTGACAGCACCAAGCGACAAATGCCGAGAGAAGCTAAATTCGGGAAATTCAATCATAGTGCAGTATGCACGGGTCCAGCTAGTTATGTCTTAAGAACAGTCAACTTAAGGGATTTCTGCATGACAAAACGCGTAAGAAGAAAGCAAACGACTGAATTCTCAAATTGGCGAATGTAAGGGCTAATTATTTACAGACATACAATTCCTAAAGAAAAAAGGTAGACACGCGTGTATGTCACATCCACCAGTCCCAAGTTACATGTGTATAGTAATTGTATGGAACTAAAAATATATCTTTTGAGGATAACTCTCAATACGGCCGAAATCTTTGCAAATTGTGAAAAATGTGAGGGATAATTGCAGGGATAAACAAATACCTGAAGGGGATCAGCTGAATGAGTGAGCAAATCGATCGAAAATCGGGGTCCGTAACGCAGTGTGAACAGCAATCGGATTGTAGACACTTAAGCATGTGAAGCATGGTCAAACCATGTCAATTTGGCTGATGTAACGGTTAATTTTACGAACTTTACGAGGATTCTTATCCGTGGATTTGCCCTTTTTTGATCTTAATCCTATGGCATCGACTCGAGGCCACTCATGGAAGCTGTCGATTCAGGGTTCACGTCCGGACTGCCGCCGAAATTTCTTTGCTGTTCGAGTGGTTACGGTTTGGAACTCTTTGACCGAAGAAATAGCCTCGAAAAGTACCGTGTCTGGTTTCCGGTATATTCTGGACAGTTTGATTCTGACCCCCCTTTCTGAAGCGAAATTCGTAATTTTGTATATCCCTCCAAGCTCCAAAACCTATCTCAGAATTGGTATCAGTGGCTCACCACCTTTCCAAGTCCTGCCCACCTTCTGTGGGAAAATATTATTTTATTTTATTATTTTTTTAAAATTTTAATTGGGAAATGGCAAATGTGAAAATTATCACTGAGTAAATTTGAAGATTTAAGATTCCTCTGGAAAAAAACAAGGTAGTGATGAAGATAGTGACTTTTGTAGTTTATACTTCACCACCATAAGAAAGTTGTGATATCCAGACAAAACTGGTATAAGAATCCGTTAAGTACCTAAAAAGAATCGGCCTTTGATGGCAATGTTATCATTCAACTAGGGAAAGGCCACCAAGGATAATCCTATTAGCCAAGTTAATCGCACTGACTAATACTTAGAAGGTTGAATGAAAACTAGAACTTTGCTGCTTGCGGTAACAACCTTCAAGTCTTCATTTAAAGTTCAAATGTGCGATTAACTTGGCTAATAGGATTAACCTTGGCGGCCTGTCCCTGGCTGAATGGTATCACTACCTCTAAAGGCTGAACCTTTTTGGTTTTGGGTTGTATACATTGAATCGGACAGTCTACTCACCATCCTCGCATACGCATTTTTGAGGGTTTTTTATTGAGACTGAAAGCAAAAAAAAAAAAGACTTAGTACTATGAACAGCAGGATAGGGAGATAGTGTCAATAAGTATAACATTAGCTTCATATTTAGGGGCTATGTCACCATTACGTTCACGCTCTATCACCTGGGGCTGCTTAGTTCTTTATTTGCGTATTGTCATACATATAAATCGCTGGCTACGCCAGCCCCAAAACGAGCAACAACAACCAAATCAAACAGACAGTGCTAACAACATCGGCCACACTGTGTCGCCGGCAACACCTATGCCAACTCCATCTGCCATTGCTATGCGTCATTGGAGGAGGAATTGAGACGGTAGTGCTGGGGGACCCTCTTGCTGTTAACTGTTTTTTTCCCAAACCTAATCTACGTCCATAGAGGGCGAGTTGGGAAGGTGGATGCTATGGGCCCTTTGGTGTTAAGACGTTTTTTGCCAAACCTAATCCAAGCCTATAGTTCCCCTATTTCTGCCTAATTTCTTGCTATGTCACTTTGGTAATCCGTGCAATGCCTAAGCTTGGGCCTTAAGTTATGCTGTTTTCGTTAGGCTTAGAGGCTACCAAATGCTACCAAATTAGAGCTTGCAGTAATTAGCCCTATCGAGTTCTCTCTCATAGGAAGCAAAGAAATGCACAAAGCAGTATATTTAAACACACAAACAAGCCGCATGCCTCCTTAATTATTGAGTAAAAATTTGGGACGTCCTCGTGCACCTGAGAGCAAACTGTAAAGGTTAACGATATTAATGCCACTAGATGACGCCACGAGATTCTTATATTCTACTGTGGCTCCATCTAGTGGCATTAATATCTTTAACCTCGACAGCTCGTTTCCAGGTGCACGAGAACGTACCAAATTTTTACTCAATAATTAAGGAGGCACGTGGCTTGTTTGTTGTGCTAAACAATATTTCTTTGTGCATTCCTTGACTTGCTGGGGGCAAGAGCTAGAGAGAACTAGTTAGCGCTCGATGGCGCCAGATCTCGATGGCGCCAGATGCTTCAAGCTTTCGTTTGGTGGCAACACGCCTTTAAATGTGCGTATTCACCTAATGACAGGCTGCAGCATCTAGCGCCGTCTACCATTATTTAGTTCTGCTTAGGCTCGCACATGCCTTCGCTTCAGCCAAGTAATTTCTTTTTACTTAACGACATACTTAATTATTGAGAGCAAAGTTGGTGCATCCACGTGCAACAGAGAGCAAGCGGTCAAAATTAACAAAAGCACTACCACTAGATGGCGCCCGTCTAGCGGTTCAAAATCTGCATTTCAAAACGATCGATATGTATAGAAAAAAGCTCCAATGATTACATTAGGCTTAACCTAACCGCTTCCTCCCTGCTGCAGGAGGTACGTGGCTTCTTGATTCATAAAAAGAAATTTATTTGCGTGTTTCTTCGCTATTTGAAAGTAAGGGCTAGACCGAACTGGATAGGGGTATATGGCTAAAGATACTGTATCCTGTCATTTGGTGGCAATCCTCCTTTAAGCCACTACTTAGGCCCAGTGGCGTAGCTAAGGGTGTGCAAACGTGAACAATGCACACGTTACCCTCAGTGTTCGCACACGTTGCCCTTTTCGCCAGTAACTGAAAGTTATTAGCACAGCCGGCAGGCAGTGCTTATTAGAGTTCGTTTGCGCACGAGAATTTTCAAAAAGTGGACGGGTGGAGGCGGATTGATGAATTGATTGAGTTTAATGGGGCATTGACCCGAAGCCATATGCCTACTAAAATTACACAGAAATTACAAAGAAATACATTCGAACATCAACAACACTACATTACTGAACTTCACCCAACAGTACGCAACAGCACTTAACAGTACCAATGCTACAGTACCACTCCTTGTCCACACCTTGTAAGCCAGCAACACTCAACAGTCAGCTTACTCACAACAGTCACTATGCTCAGCAAAAACGCGAGCACAGCACTCAGAAAACTGCAATAGCACCTGCAAAAACAAACTAATACTACAACCCGATATTCACCGCAACACAGAAATCTGCAACCGCCCTTAATCTGGCACGCGCGTGCGGCCCTATGGCAGACAAGAGGTCGCCTAATGACATAACAGCACACACTTTATGACGAAGTATCTCACACTGGCGCCTATACTTCTTACAGACCAGTAGAAGATGTTCAACCCCACAGGCTGTGCAGATAGGTGAACTCAACCAACCCAACCTGTGCTGATGAGCAGGAAGCTCTGCATGACCCGTCTGTAACCTAGTTAGGAGTTTGGCACACCAGTTAGGCATATCACCCATTGAGACACTGCCGCAATCTGGATGTATGGAAAACAGGAAACGCCCGGTGCCATCGCTCTCCCATTCTTTAATCCACTCCTGCCGAAACCTGGTGGAGACAGCAACTCTCTGTAACCGGCAGGAGAGCGTGAGATGGACCATCCGCTGCCTCAGTCTCCACTTGACCACTGTGGCTCTTGACCCACTCAAGAGTGACAGCCGCCCCACGCATAGCCACCCACAGTTTCCAGCAGATTGTGAAAACAAGCGGGTCACTAACGCACAGAGTCTCAGAGCAGCACTTTACCATGCGAATGCTGGCAAGCGAATCAGTCACCACAGCAAACGATGACAGGGCTAGGTCAGCAGCAACATCAAGAGCGACCGATATAGCCGCAAGCTCACAAACTACACTTGAGTCAACACTAACAAGTCTACATCTCACATTTACCTTCAACGTTGGGACAACCACTCCCATGCCGCCAACCGGCGTCTTTGCAGTAAACGACACATCGCAGAAAACACGGCAAGCTGCGCTACTGTGTTGGAAAATTAATGTTAATGTTTTAAAAAGCCAGCAAGTGCACATGTATACAATAAAATGCGACGTTTCGGGATTTATCATCCCGTTGTCAAGCAAAAAAATAAATTTTATAGCATAGGCTACAAGTCACAAGATACACTTAAATGGTTTCCCATTTTAAAGAAAAGCAAGCCAGAGCAGTAAAAAGTAAAAAATAAAAGGTTAAAAAGATAAAAAGTGAAGCCCAGTCAGCACAAAAGCTGAACTGGGACGACCTCTCCCTAACGAAGCAGGGAAGAAGTGATTTGAAGAGCGGAGGTGGTGGCTATTTATGTGGGATGGCCCTGGTGGGAAAAATTTGCGATTCCAAATTTGTGAAGGATTGGTATATATTCCGAAAACTGTTTATTATTAGGCATCAAATGATTATGGACTGGTGGTCGTTGTGTTAGGATGCAAATTGTTTCTAAATTAAGACGAGCACGAAAATTATTTTCTTGAAAAATGACTTGCGTATTTTGAAGATCTGGGGTGTGCCCTGTCTTTATCTGGTGCTGAACCAGAGAGTTGGTTTTATCTTTGTATTTAAGGTTGGATTTGTGCGATGAAATCCTTTTATTAAGTTCCTGTTTCGTGGTTCCTATGTAGCTAGCTGTGCATGTTGGTTCGCCACATGGGATCTGATAGATGACATTTTTTTGTTTAGTTTTATCTTTTTGCTCGACTGTAGTGTTTGGCATAGTTAGTTTTTTTAAATTTCGTGCTGCAGTGGAGACGAGAGTGAGATTTTGGGGAGCCAGCAATTTCCTTAGGTTTTCTGTGGCATAGGGGAAGTATGGAAGGCATATAAAATTGGATGGCTTGAGTTTTGGTGGGTTCAGTTTGAGAAGAGCACGGTGATCGATTAGTTTTTCAAGCAAATGGAGAGGATATCCATTTTCAACAAATTTATGCAGTGTGTATTGAAATTCTCGAGCAAGGAGAAATTTATTGGTGGTGTGGTCAAAGATGCGTTTTATTTCGTTAGAAACTACATTATTTTTATGGGCTGGGTCAATGAAGGAAGCATAATTCATGGAACGAGTTGTATGCATGGGTTTTCTAAAATGCGTAAATTCGACTAGATTTTCAGGTGTTATAACGTCGCATTTTATTGTATACATGTGCACTTGCTGGCTTTTTAAAACATTAACTACTTGTAGTGCTTTTATTCTGTCCATACTGTGTTGGAAGACACTGACTAGATCTGTACACCATGTCCACGGGCTATGGGACTTCACGTAAGCGACATCACATAGTGTAAGATCAGACAGGGACTGAATAAGCGAGGACCCTTTGCCCAAACATCCTAGCATAGAGCGCACTGTATCACTCAAAGTGCAATAACCTCTAATAACCCTGCCGAGCGGGTCATTCTGACCCCTACTTAGAGACCGCATACACCCAAGCACTAACAGCTCCGTAGCCCTGAGATGAAGTGGTTGTTCACCACACTCAACCCATAGGGACTGAACAGGCGTACTGGGCATCATTCACAGCTACCTGCAACAATTGAACCTGACATGACGCCGTGCACAAGAGTGGCAAATGGTAATCAACAACTGAACGAACAAAACTCCTGTACACAGCCATGAGAGCGTTCCTGCGAACCGTTTTGTTACGAGCAAGGACCCATAAAATAGAGGTCCGCGCACCGATCCGCTCCTTGAGGAGACGTACATCAGAGGCCCACTCCAGACCACTGTCTAGAATAATTACTCCAAGATATTTGACCGTTGACTTTGACACCACAGAAGTGCCACCGACAGTGACATGAACAGTGGCACTCTGATGCACAGAGAGACGAGAGAAAACAACAACTTCCGTTTTTTCCGGAGCCAATTGCAGGCCTCTAATGCCAAGCTTCTCTGTCACAGAATCCAGAGTAGCTTGAACATGCGGCACAACCGAGGCAATGTCATCACCTGCGAACCACATCGCAACTTCGTCTGCATAGATGTTGCATAGATGTTGCATAGCAGGCAATGTTGGCAGTGGCTGACATCTCCACAAGAACCTCGTTATTCGAAACAGCAAATAATGTGGGGCTCAAACAGCTACCCAGCGGCAAACCACGATCTGAGCTGGTCTCTGCAGACCAATGCCCATTGACTCTGGTCACATATTTCCTATCACCAAGAAGTGATATGATAGCATTCACCAGCCTCTTACTAATGCCAATGCTACACAGAGCATCATGGACCCAGTCCACTCCACCTGTATCGTATGCTGCTCTGATATCGAGGAACACACCAACTACCACTTTGCCGTGAATCCAAGCTTCTCTGATCCCAGAGAGCAGATACAAAATCGCATCCTGGGCACTTCTGTTCTCTCTGTACCCGAATTGCACAGTGGCCAGAGAGTCATGATACTCAAGGTACCAGGTCTGACGCTTTGTGAACATTCGCTCATAAACTTTACGGAGACAAGAAAGCAAAGCAATTGGTCTATAATTCAGCAGACAATACCTGTCAGTGCCAGCTTTGTGAAATGGCACAAGAATCGTGAAAAACCACGGGGGGCGGGGGGGGGGGGGACCTGGGATCCTTCAAACAACGCCTGATAGCGAGACAAAAGACCAATTAAGGCCGAATCCTACAGCCTGTGAAAACTGCTCTACGAAACACGGTCTATTCCAGGCGCGCTCGTACCTCTGCACTTTCTCAGAGCACACTTGAGTTCAGAAACAGCAAATGGTACATCGGTGACACACGCTGGTACTGGATGGGGCAATGCCGGGGGCGGAAGACCATGTGGAAGTGCATAAACACTTGCAAACCTCTGGCTGAAAGCTTCAGCCATGCTTGCTCCACGTAGAACAACCCTGTCAGACCGCTGGGAGCTATAAACTCATGTTAAATCTGGTTTGTCATCCTGACCACGCAAGGCGCGCCAGGCAGCCAAAAGCGGCTGAGATGTGGCAACCTTGTCACACAAACGGTTCCCGTACTCCCTCTCCTCAGCTCTGATAAGGTACAGTGACTCTTTGGCCATGGCTCTGTACACTAGCAAACGAACTTCGTTGGGGCTCCGCTTCCATGCATGAAAAGCACGCCGTCTGTCACGAAC
>JAHWFP010152566.1:24495-50324 GCA_023313725.1 Lithobius niger | reverse complement strand
TATATATATATATATATATATATATATATATATATATATTTATACAGTATATGTGTGTGTCTGTATGGATATTTCTGTATGTGTGTAGATACATAAGTGTATATATATATAATATACGTGCATATCTTATATTTATACATACATACTTACATAGGGACATACATAAATACACCAGTAACAATTTACACTGTTGCTTGTTAAAACATTATTTTTAACATGTTTTCCAATCATAATTCGTGTATAAATGTATTTCACCCAAATGTCAATTTTTTTAGTTTTATTAGACCGATTTCTTAGGTTTTACAAAAAAAACCTCTAATAGCATAGCTCAAATTTAGTTAATTTATGTACTAGTTATTCGTAAGCAGCTCACGATTATGGAGTATTATACGACGGCTGCAATGAATCGGCTACCGAGAGTTGGAAATTCTGTCGAGTGCGTAGCACGAGTCAGGTTTGCAAGTCAAGGTGGCCAATCATCGCAGCCGTCATATAATACTCCGTAACGTGAGTTTCTCATCAATAACTAATTTATATCACGGTTTGGACGTCATGCTAACTCGGTTTTAATTAAAACGTGTTTGTATTTGTCAAAATTGCTTCAAGGAATATGGTAATCAGTATGTCGATATGCATGAGGGGCATTCCATTTTAGTTTATGGAGGGGGAAGTCACTGTTAGACGTACGAGTCCTTTGGCTCAAGTTTGTGGAGGGTGGGGGGATGGGAGTTAGACAGATGCGTCGTTTAGTAAGGTTTGGCTGGTAAGCTCTCTCTGTTTTCGAAGCTGTTCAGAGTGAATAAACGCCGATATGTGAGGCAGCAGGTATATAAGGGCATTGCGTAATATTCCGGCAAGGTAAGTGCTTCGTTTTGTGCATTTGCAGTTTGAGAATCGTTTCAAAACATACGGTAATAGGTGTATTGGTGTGAATGAAGGCCATTCCACTTTCGTTTGTGGAGTGGAAGGAAGGGAGCAGGTAGACGGAGTGAATAAACTTAGTTATGGGCCAGACCTGTGAGAGTTAGCAGGGATAAGATTTCATTCGGGACACTCCGGCAATTATTCCTTTTGTACGTTTTTATTGCGTTGTTTTTGGACGCTGTAGTTGGTTGTTGGTGTGGCTGTGATCCGGAAGTGTCAAAAGTGTGGGTTATCAGCAAAAGTGTAGGTTATCGGAAAAGGTGTGGGGTAACTTGATAACCCACACTTTTTGCGATGACGCACACTTCCAGTCACGGTTAATAATATTTAACCTCTTGAAATTTAGAAGGCGCTGAGTAAATAATAAAAGCGATAAAACGGAACCAGAAGAGGAGGATTTGGAAGGAGAGGAAGTGACGTAAAGGATATTGTTGTCGATGCCCTACAACAATTTATTCTGGCAAGGTATTGAATAAGACCGAGAACATTAATTATTTGCACGGTAGCAAAGAAAAAGGGCGAGTATTCGGCAAGGTGAATGATTTTGTCGAGGCCCTGTAACAATCAGGAACAGACGAAAAATTACGTGACATTATTTTATTGTACGTTTTAAAATTAGTGTATTTCACCAATTTAGTGTATCCTATGGTTAGGGTGTCAGCCTTCTAATCTAAAGGTTGTCAGCCGAATCCCGTCCGAGCAGCGAAAATGGATTATTAGTTTAAGGCAGTTAGTGTTTATAGCTAACACTAGGCAAGTGTAAATGAAGTGTCAGTGATGTACATCAACTTCGTATGTGGTCGATGGTTAGAGAAATGTTGAATTTACATTTCAAATAAATAAATAAGTGAGTAATTTTTATTTTGCTAAAAAAAACCTTCTTTGCAAACACTGGAGGCGGCCACGCTGAGTGAACTGACGTCATAGACCACCTTCCGCGGTTCAAAACTAGTGTTAGTAACTAAAAACAATGGATTGTCATCACTTTATTAAGGCCGTTAGCTGCAAGTTCTTAATTTCTTGCGATGCATAATTTGGTGGGAATACGGTAAATGTTTTTAACTACTTATATACGTTTACCAAACAACGAAACCAGTCTTTATGCCAAACCTTAAAACAAAATCATTTTCCAAGTAATCTGTTAATTAGATAGCGCTATCCTGGATTGCCCTGGGACACCAGGGGCTGCACAAAATCCTGGATACATAACTCGTAGGATGCCTTGGTTGATTTGTATTGTATGGAAAGTCATTTTAATTGTCAAAGTAATATACATAACTGGAAAGAGTGAGTAAAATCAGCTTCTCTCTTACATCCGATTTCATTAAAAATACTTTCCCAGTGAAACTATCCACCCTGCCTGGTGAAATTCGGACAAGGAAACGCCTAACAAAACGGCTTTTCCATACTTTTCTATTTTCTACAAACATAGTCATATTAAGTAAAAATTAAGTGCTAATGACGTACGTCACCTTTGTATGTGGTCTAAGGTTATAAAAATGTTAAATTTACTCTTTCAATAAGTAATTTGTATTATTCAGACAGTGTTCTACTGGGATGCAAAAGGCACTGCATAATTTTGTGGGGGCAGGATAAACTGGGATACATTTGGCCAAGGTCTACAAGGTATCTGTTTGTCCTGGTATGCCCAGGAATACAAAATTTCCCGGATACATAATGCCATTGGATGCGTAATTTCGTTTAACCAGCTAGACCGACGGAATTTCATGCAGGATTCCTCTAGTACTGTATTAAATATAAAAGTTACTGGTGGAATTCCCAATCGCATCAGTTACTACAACTGCAGAATACATAACTTGCCTAGGTTTGAATGATTAGTCTAGAATTAAGTACAGTGGATGCGGTCGATCTTGATCAATCCATGTCCTTTTTTTCAATTGTTGGCTGTTGGCTGTTAAACGTTTAACAAACACTTGTTATTATAATTGAATTCATAGGTAATGCAAATGTGGTTATATCTCATGTCAATGGGTTTATTATGTGTGTTTTTAAATTTTTTTTTCTGTTTTATAGGTATCCAAGTTGGTTTGAAGGGTGAAGCCGACATCAATGACCCATATAATTATGCAATTCACACATTTATTGCTACAATGCTGCTCTTGCTGGGCATACTATTCGCTATTGGTACTATTTTTCTATTTATTTCTATTCTGAAAGTAAGTTGACAAGGTAAAAAAAAGTTAATATGTATTTTTTTTAGTATACACAGGGTGTTTACTAAAAGGTTTCGTCAAACTATAATGA
The DNA here is from genome assembly GCA_023313725.1 of Lithobius niger. Taxonomy (NCBI): domain Eukaryota; kingdom Metazoa; phylum Arthropoda; class Chilopoda; order Lithobiomorpha; family Lithobiidae; genus Lithobius; species Lithobius niger. The sequence goes on along the minus strand of JAHWFP010152566.1, from coordinate 47,135 downwards.
TGGTTGGTTCCAGTACACCTTAGTAACAACAAAACACATCCGTGTACACGTAGGCCAGAAAATGTTTTTCCCCCAATTTACTGACTTCTGCTTTACACACAACACGTAATAGTGGTGCCAGGAGACGGAAGAGTCCAATATTTCCAACCAAGTCTTACTATTTCATACAACTTTTTATTGAGTCCTGCCGTTGGCAGTTGTAATATTTACTAGCAGTGCTAGTAATATTGCTGCTGCACTGCCAATAAATGATAAAAGTACTGTGACGCGTTGTCACTGTAGGTCTGTGATATCTACTTTGTATGCAACTGCATGGTGTGTTATTTGGTCGGAAGGTTTTCCGAATCAACGTATACTGGATCTTTCTTTGCTGCATTGATGTCTACGACACGTCATTATAGTTTGGACAGGTCTTTTAGCCTTAGCTTTGAAACATGTTTACCAGATAGAAAGCATGCTTTGGCTGCATCGTCAGCAATAATTATCATCCCGTTTTGAGCTCTATCTAATCCATAATTAAGCGGACTAATTTAATTTAATTTAATTTAATATTTAATTTAGTAACTTGCTGGGTTCTCTTTTGGGAATGTGGAAAGTTTACATAACAGGTAATGTGTAAAAGGAGTCAGTAAACAGATTAAGTAAGGCGATCGTCACTTCCACAATCGACATAATGGAGCGAGCTCCGCTTTTTTTGATGTTTGGCTGTTTGGTCAAAAAGGGTCGGTGTATAAAAGGAGTAAGATCATTCAACCAGGCGAAGGTGAGGTGCTCTATTTAGCTCGACAGTATCATGAAAACGTTATTGGTGTATCTTTCTCGCTGTACATAACCTAACCTAACCTAACGTAACCTAACCTAACCTAACCAACACGGAAGCAATGACATTTATTATTCTCTTGACGTATACGTGGCCATAATGAGTTGTGACAAAAAAACCGCATATTTGCTTTACACGAAGATGCAATTAATTTGAAAGTTGAGTTACAATCAACCTACAAATGATTTAAATATATAGTGTAAACATTTATTAGCAAATTAATAAAGGTTAAATTTTCCGTGAAGTAGACATTTAAATCCTTCAATTACACAATGATAATAACCGTTGATACTCTTCACGTTACTTCTAAAGTCCTTTCTTCGAGTTAATCTTCATGGGCAGTTCTTGCTGAACGACGGCGATATGCTAAGTCCTTCCCATGTCTTGACGCATGAAAATGCCACGTTCGATAACCCACCTACACATTTTTTGACCAATATTTACGACTGACTTCTCTAATTTCATTCCTTGAGACTTAAAACTGAGTAGGTAAGTTCACAGGTTCCTTTCGAGTGGAGCTCACTCCATTTCTTTGAAGTTCACTGTCACAGGTAGAAGGGTATTACAGCGTTGTATATAATAGGTCCAGTGTCTTTTCTAAACCTAGCTAGGATGCAAAGTGGTAAACCAGTAGAAAGCTCCACAGTTTAGCAGCTGGCTCATAAATAATATCAACGACTTCACCAACGCTATCGTTTTGTAACCCACGCGACGTCCATACATTTTGGTGTAGCATTATTTTACATCCTTTAGCCAATTGCAGGTAAGGTACCAGACCATTAGCTTCGTCAGAAGTTGAATCTCGTGCCGTGCTATTATTCTGAACTGCAGTAATAAACACTGCTGGTTGGTCAGATGTACGTAGCCTCTCTTCGTCATATTCTTTGATTTCCTTATCTAAAACAAAACCCACAAGGGTGAAAGAACCCTCCAAGTTTCAGCCAATCAAAGTAGTGATATCAGAGCCAAAAAGGCTGCTACCAAGTTACTACATTAATAAGTTACTACTGCCAAGCTAATCCCACCGACTATTACCTCACACATTAAATCAAAAACTTGACCATTGCTACCAATGTAGTAACTTTGTGGCAGCCTTTTTGGCTCTGATATCACTACTTTGATTGGCTGAAACTTGGCAGATTCTTTCACCCTTGTGGGTTTTGTTTTAGATATCACTTCTTTATATATATATATATATATATATATATATATTTTTTTTTTTTTTTGTGGCGTCTTATTTTTGCCACTGCCCATTTATCTACTATCTGGCCAAGTTTGGTCGAAAAATATTGAATACGAACGGAGATATTAATTTTTTTTAGTTTCGCTGGAATGAGGACTTCAATCATATAAATTAAAGCGTTTGCTGATTTCCATTCAACCAACAACTATAAGTAGCGCGGACTGCGGATTTATTAAGAGCTTAGTGGCCCGAAGCCATGCATGCATGCGCGTGTATTTTATCAACAATGTTGTGTTGCCTATTATTTCTGGTATTCCGCTTGCATTGTTACTCGTTAACACTAATAACGAGTAATGCTTATTTTGATCACCGGTGGCGTTTTCTCAACATACAGAAAAAATAGCATTACAAATGATTGCAACCTTTTTAGTTAATGCCTCCCCAAACATCAAACCTTAAAAGGCACGTATTGGAGTTAAAAGAGTGCTGAATACCAAATTTCATTCGTACCTGTCTCATAATTTATTTTATATGAGCAGAATTAGTCAGTAGTCAGTACATAGTAGTCAGTAGTCAGCTGAAATCAACGATCTTCACGCACTTTTGTCACCATGATACACTTTGTGCACTTGATTGAAATACAACTATTGCTTTTCAGGGCACAAAGACTGCCCATTTCCAACAATTTTCAAGCTGTTTCGCCCCGTAGGTATTTATCCTCATCATCGTGAAATACGCCAAACTCTGGATTCAGATAAAGTACCAAAGCTAGAGATGCAACAACAATGCAGAGTTAAATAATGACTTTCTTACAATGAAGTTACAATGAAGCGTGACAATTATTGAACTTGGTGGGCGGACCACTAGCGTGGTCCTTGATTCATAGCCTATAGTCGTATTGCATTTGCGAGTTGCACCGCTTGAACGATTTTGATGACATCAAATCGAGACTTCAGTATATCGTAATCTAAATTAGTGAATAGTCCCACGGCCATTCCGGAGAAATCTCTCCCTTGGCAACATTAGACAACGCTACTTCTGCGAGCTGATCGTGCAGCCCTGAAACACCCTTCTGGCTAACGTGGTCTCTGAGCCTTTGCTTAACTCCTTTAAACGCCGTATAGAAGTTATTTTTTCGTAGTTCATGTTTGGGGCTTGAGGGGAGGGATGGTACAAGTAACTTTTTAGCTGGCACCGACTTTTTCATATTTTATTCTATTCGTCCAAGAAGTTCGCAAAATGTCAACTGTTTGTCTTTTTGCTGCCGCATAATTGTTTCTATAAAGAAAACTTTAGACAACGTGTTGTATACTCATTTTCATCTGCCAGCGTTGGCATTGTGAGGTCTTGGTTGGCCGTGTCATTTACTGGTAGTATATGATTGAAATCACCGAAAAAGTATACAATATAGCCGTCGAATGCAATAGCTTGTTCTTCAGGATTTTCCTGACGAAAGCTCATGTCAATTTTGCCAAGTGTCGTGCGACCAATTAATGAATACTCGCCGAAAACATACCTTTACATAGTCCATTGACGTTTGGGATGTTGCCTTGCTTCACTGTGCAGCTCAGTGGACATACTTATCAACTTTAATCCAGAGTGAAGTGTCTGTGCATTAATATTGTTAGCAGCCACACCAGTAGGAGCTAATAATAAAACACTTCCCTCTCCGTCAACACAATTAAGTGAATTCCGCCGCTCGTTGATTACAGCAGACTTACCAACGCAGGAAGCATCAGTAACCATAGTAAATTGGGGTAAACTAGAATTAATAATTTATTGCGGCACATAAGCTAAAATTGATTGTTGCTTGCTGTTCAGATTGATATTTGAAGTGTCACTATTGGTCCCATTTATACCACTGTCATTCTCTTTCTGCATCTGTACAAACCTTAAATTCGTTGAAACATCGGTATACTGATTATATGCATCGTACCAGTTTGCTGAATGATTAGACATTGTCTCATCGTCTTCATCTTCTTGAATAAAAATCTCAGCTAATTGCCAGATATTAAGAGCATTATCGTCAAATGACTCTTTCCATGTTGCTTCACTTTCAGATCTTGTTCAAGCTATCGCTAGGATTTGTGATTCATGAGCGATTACATTATGAGGCAAAGTCTCGTAGCAAAAACGAAGACAATCTCCAAGTTAAAACGGCGACAAGAACCTCTAAAGCAGTAATGAAAACGAGCGAGCCTGTCAATTCTTTGGCCATAATTTGAAACTGAAGCGTTGTTGCGTCGAAAAGTTGAAATTGGCATGTTGTCTCTGCGCGGGCATCTAAGCGACAAGTCTTAAATGACGTCACCCACGAAGGTCACTTATTTTTCAAATGGTACGTCTCTTAGCCCTGTTCTTTAGAAAATAAAGAGATTGGGGAGGGGGAGCAATGCGTGTTACCGTTCAACATTACGCATTAACTGAACCTACAAGGTACGTTTTGTTTTGAGAGAATGGGAGGTAGAGCATGGGAGGAAAAGGGCAGTATTCCAAGAAGCAAAATTGCCTGTCGCATTCAAAGTTTAGGCCACACCTATCGAGAACTGGGAAACAACCATGGGCGAAACAAACCCTGGGCGAAGACGGGTACAACTGCTATTTTTTTAAAATAGCTGGACAATGAGACGTCCAGCTTTAATTGAATGTCTTTCAACAACATCTTGCAGGGTCCACTCTTCTTTTGATGAAATACGATTTTAATATGCAACATTTAACTTTTCACTGGTGTTTATGTCGTCACCCATTCCGCTGCTTATCTTAACAAATTCATCATTTAAATATTTAAATGAGCAAATTGACGACTGCAATGATATAAAGGTTCATCAGTAAGTAGATGCATTACTTCGCAAGCTGACACATCGCACTACTACTTTCTTCAGCAGTTTTATAAAAACCTTTACTGCAGGGTCTGCATTATTACCTTCTGCCGAAACGTTAGAGATGGTTTCACGTAGATGTTTTAATTGTGGCTCTGCTTTTGAAGCGTACTTTGCAATGTAAGAAATTACATCATGTTTTGAAGCAATTACCTGACAATCCACTTTTGACTCCAGATTTGAGCAATAAACGAGTTGTAGTTATTTAGAAGATCCTCGTTTCTTTTTGGTTCAGAGGTCCAATTTCCTTACTGTCTTTCGCCAATTTATATTTGTGCTGGAGGTCTAGTCAAACCTCCTAGTTAGCCTAAAAAACAACACCACCTAGGGCAGTGAGATACTGGCCACCGGATTGTATGGGGAGACGCCAAGAATTTCTCGTAGCCTAGATCACAGTCCCAGTTTGACAATGGGTGACGCCGGTACTGTACCCTGAAATAGCAGACTGAAAGAAAGTGTTCCCCACTTTCCTCGTGTGTGCCACACTGGCAGATAGGTGACTCATTCCAGCCCAACCTCACTCGAACAAGATGCAACGATGTTCGGGCACGGGGAAAGTAACATTGTCGTGGTATCTTCTTTGAGTTAGCACTGTCGGCCACAGAAGGGTTGCCGACAACCGAAATGAAATGGTCTTGGTGTTCGCGTAAATCTTTCAGTTTTACGAAGTCTATAATTTTGAGGCCTCACAAATAAAAACGGATTAGCGTTCACTCGAATGCAATGAACTATAATTTGAACTCGAAATCAGGGAAAAAGGATTGTGACTTGCCAGCCTCCATGCACACGCATTCCCGTACATCACTAATCAAACAAACAAAACGGTTGGATACTTCTCACAAATAAAATACACATACAAAATACATCATACACTCATGCGCATGAAACAGAACTAAAATCTAAAACACATACAAACACATACAAAACAGACGCCGTAAAAAGCAAAACGCCTACAAAAGATGAAAATTACATACATAAACATAGGCCAAAAAATTGCCTTAATTAGGAGTATACTTGTTTCACAAATTATAAATGCACACAAAATACGTACACAGCTACTCACAGGAAACACACTTAAAATATAAAACAACAAATACAGACAAATATAAAAAAAGCCTGTCTAAAATGTAAATAAAGTGCACACAAACATTCACACGCACTAAAACATTAAACATTTCAAAAACAAATGCGTTCACTTTCTAACAAAACCACTGAGTAAAAACAGACCTCGTTTCCTGGAATTGGGGATGAAATTATAGTTCGTTGCCTTCGAGTGAACTCTAATCAGTCTTTATTCGTAAACCTTTACAGCTGTAAGTATGAAGATACGAGCTCGGGTGCTTTTTTTCAGTTAATAATTTGATAACCTCGAAGCCTAATGAAATTCTGATGTTCTAAAATAACAGTTGAATGGAAAACGTTAAAGTTTTGAGAATTGCCAATGGAAAAAGGTCATATACAAAAACTCACGTTCTTATTTTCATACGGAAATTCTGTTGATAGGTCTCTGACCATTCAAATTACTGCAGCGACGTTAAGCACAAAAGCAACGAAATGCACTGATTCTCTTTTTTACTATTCTATGATTGTCTTGACTTGCTGGGTAGGACTATCCTGTGGCAGCGACTTGCAGGGTAGGACTATCCTGTGGCAGCGAGGTGTATCAGTTAATACCAGTCATAGCTGGTGTATCATCTCCAGATTAACTGGCGTCATCTTCTCGTGTCTTGTATTTACTTGGTTAGGAGATGTACGTTATAAAGGCTATGGACACCAGAAATCAATCATGGCATTTTCATTGTCTCGTCATGTTTTGACTAGACGATTGCTTTTATTCCGTGGAGTCGTATACAGTATGTTTGTACACTTTCGTGGTTCTCCTCTTAGTAGATTTGGCATGGCAGTAGGCTTCTCCTGACCTTTGCACTAACCTGTATTATTTTCCAGATAATATCTGTCTTGACTTTTTCTTGGCCTGAATCGTCGGTTATGTGCACACTGTAAAAAGCACGCATACCAGATAACCCCAGTCATGCGTGTTAATGTCTATTGGTGTTAGCTGGTGTCTCTGTAGTGAGGTGTCTTCTGGAATACAGCACCAGACATGTTATCTGTGACTTTTGTCGCGTCAGTGAGATAAATGCTACGGATACCATATATATGTGCCATCCTACACATCATGACTAGATTTGTCTGCCTAGTTAGTTTCTTGTGTTATAGGTAGCCAGCATCCTAATTATTATTTTATTGCTTTATTATTAATTATTTGCAGAACAGATCTATTTTTATTATGATTTGGTTGGTGATGGCAATGATTTTTATTATCATGGTGGTTGCTCATTCATTTTTAATACTGGACAAGGACGCGGTGAGTACACCCTGCTTAAAAAATACGTCGTTTTAGCAGTAAATATTTTTCTTTATTTAGTGCTGAAATAACTGTTACTGAACATAATTATCAAACGAAAACTGCAATCAAACACTAATCAATCTTAGTTGTGTTTTCCACAATGGCCATTACACTAACTCGTTAATTGAAAGTATCATTATAGTAATTCAAAAAGAACACGTTCAATGTTTCGTATAAAGTTCTACTTAATCGAGATTAATCCATGGAAGGCCTTCGAGAAAGTCCTGTGGGCGTTAATGTAAAAACATTACTCTAGTAGTAAGTTATCTACGTAAAAGCTTACTATCACATTAAACTCTTTCCGGTGGTTTTTGTTGTTCGAGCAACGTAGATGTAATAGATATCCATGAAGACGTTCGGTTAACCTAAAATAATTCTTTGTCTGCGAGAAACAGACAGTCCAAATGTCGAGGGGAGGCGAAATCTCACGGGTGCTTTAAGTGCGAGTGTGATTTTAACATCCCGAGATATTTGGACTATTCGGTTTCGAACAAACGATAGTTATTTCAGGTTTACCTGGTCTTCTTCACGTACATGTGTTTTAATGCTAAGGTGTGACGTCAAGCTGACTTACCAAGTTATTTAGTTTAAAAAGATTTTTGTTTGTAAAATTTATTTGAGAATCATAACGAATTATAGAATTTTTACATGCGACTTATGTAAAGTCCTGAATGGAAGCTTCCGGGTTAGAAGCTTCCTGTCGGAGCGAAGGAGAGAGACGTGCCGTTTCCAAGGTTTGTGTTTTAAGGTAAAACCGTATTTTTCCTACTTTAATAGTTTAAATAAGAAGGGAGTATAAAATGGACTATTTGCTTGTGAGTCTCGTTGGTTTTTAGGTGTATTTCAAAGTATCAGTAGTCAAGTTTTTGTATCGTCGGGACAAAAGGTTCCGGGTTAGGCTTAGCTTGCAACATTTTTTTTCAGCGTTAGTCCGGTAGCCAGTCGTTAATGCTCCATACGGTGGTTTTGCAATTGGGTATACTGTCTGAACTTGTGTTGTGCAGTCTAATACGAAAAGTTGGTCATGCTGAATTCGGAGTTGTGTAGAACTCATAAAACATGTGTGGGTTTTCAGATTAACCGTATATAACGACTACACTTTTAGCACTGGAATGTGTAAGCCTGACATCACCACCGTGTATTAATACTAATAATTGGTGCTTTCCTGATTGTGTTCGAATGCTATACTGAAGATAAGTGGTTAAATGGCTTCGATGACTGCTGGCTACCACCAAATTATTGTATATAGCAGTAATGAAAGTTAACGGTACAGAAACGATTTGGTTGACAAGTATGCTAAAATAATGGCAAATAAAATGTGTAAGAACATAATTATGAACAGTCAGCTTATGTGTGTGAGGTTTTGAGACCGTTGAGCACTAAATTAGATTTACGTTTTACAAAAAATACATTATTGGAAAACCTGAACGTGATGAAACAAATCTGGGAATTGACATTTGTGTGACTCTATAGTCTGTTCCACATTATGTTTGCAGGCAACTGACTGTATGATGCTACGCTTCCTTCCACTAACGAGTGCAAAAAAGTGTAAATATCCCACTCGTACACTTTAACAGTAACTGTGTACAGTCTACAAGTGTGATATCCACATGTTTTTACACTGGTAGAGCAAGGAAACGTGGTTTTATACGGTCAGTTTCCTGCAAACATAATGCAGAACAGACTATAGGTGTGAAGCAGACATGAAAAGCTTTTCATCTTTTGCTGGTATCTGTCTATCCGTCTGTCTATCTTTTTTTACATTGTGGATTCGCAATGCCTTTGAACCACATGAATCTCGACGGGTGTTTTTTTTTAACAACGTAGTTTTTGGAGAGTAAAGAAGCTTCTCATCCTTTGCTGCATGGTATATGTCTGTGAGTCTGTCCGTCTGTCTATTTTATACACATTGTCGATTGAACCCATTGTGAATGATTATAATGATTATTCATGGGATTTAATATAAATGAATTGATACATAAAACTAAAATAAAAACTAAAAGCACACGTGTCATCTCTTTCTACTAGTGACTGAAACCTATTGGAAGACCAATTCAACCCATACATCAATCACGTCAATCTGCACGGCTTTTTTTTTATTTAACCCAGTTTTTAGAGAGCATAGAAGCTTCTCATACTTTGGTATTTGGTATTTTTTGTCATTCTGTCCGTCTGTCTGTCTTTATCCACAATGCCTTTTGAAGCCATTGTGAGTGGTTATAATCATTATTCATAGAAATTAATCCAAATGACTTGAAACAAAACGAAAACTGAAACCACACGTGTCATGTTTTTTTTGACAACGAAGTTTTTGGGTTTTCATGTATGGTTTGATCTATATTCTATTGTGTAGCCTCCAACACTTAATAAAACAAGAAATAACTGTGCATTACTTTCACTAGCCTCTTTTTATTGTGTAAAAGAAGCACAAAAAAATTGTAGAGCAAAATCTTGTTTCTGGTTAATAATAATAATAATAATAATAAAATGTTTACCACATCCGTGGAAGGGTGACAGAAGGGGGTGGACCCACTAACACTGTTCCTTCAAAGCGTTAAAAAAATCCCTTTTACTAGAGTAACTAAACCGAGCGCTTCAAAAACCTGTCAAGTTGTTCCTTGCGAATGAGTCGGCAAAACCCAGATAGGGTAGCAGAATTCACAGTCTCCTCGCTAAGACTGTTCCAGATAGGGACAACCCGGACTGAGAAAAAAATCCGACGACAGTCCAAATGTGTAATGGGAAAAGCCAGCTTCCAATTATGTCCTCGGGTCCACATCGATCGGGGTGCAGGATCAAAAAACGGGAGGTCAACCTTAATTAGTCCTCTAAGGATCTTGTATACTAAAATTAGATCGAACCTCAACCCTCAGGAACCTCAGGTTCCTTTCTGTTTTAACCTCAGTTCTGTGATAGGTTACATCTTCCTCTCGCCTTCTACCAATTTGGAATGCCCTTCCCGCGTCTGTTGTTTTGGCTCCCTCAACCAACTGCTTTAAAAACTATTTCGACTCCTACATTTCGAACCATTCACCCCATCTCATTACTTTCTTCTTTGACTAATGGCTCCTACTGCTAGATACTTTTATCTCGACCAACAAGAAACTGTAAACTGGACATATACATTGGAGGCTATAAGTTGTAAAATTTGAAACGATTGTATATTATTTTCCCCCTTTAATTCACAGGCATTTTGTAACGGAGAATGCCAACCATGGCGTTTTTGTTTCCTGGAGACAGGAAAACTTGAAACTACTAATTAAAAATTATAAACTGTGCGAAATTACAAAACTATGAACTATGAATTTCTTAAAGGTGGGACAAAAAGAAAAAAAAAATGTAAAAACTATTTCTTGTAATGGTTTTTTGTGTATTTTGGTCGTGTAATGCCGTTGCTTTATATTCGTCAGGTTGGTTTGTTACTTACCTGTACCCCCCGCTCCAACTCGACGTGTTACTGTGTTTAGTTTTTTTTTTCCTTTTTTTTTCTTCCAACCGATTGCCCCCGGTTGCAGTGTATTTTTATTGTATTGATTTGTAAACTATAGTGCGCATTAACTTCGATACATACTCTCGTAGCATCCAGGTATTGTTGTCATGAAATTGAATCCTAACGTTTGTTGTAAGTACTGATATCACGGTGTAGGTTGTTGTGCTTTAGAATGCACTGTTTGACAATCATATCGGTAGCATTGACACTGATTGATTTTGCGGGACATGTAAAGGTGCAATTAACTAACACTTGTTAACTAGAAACTACTAACTAAAAATTAAGAAATTAGGAATTCTGAATTTTTTACCCACCAAAAAAAAAAGGAATATGTACATATATATATATATATAATATTTTTTCCTACTAAATTATTTATTGTATCATGTCATTTGTTGTGTACTATGTCACTGCAACTGTACAGTCATATAATGCCGTTAAGGCGTCTTGATTTATTAAATAAAGTTAAAGTAAAAGATCTTAAGCATCAAAGGACTAAGTTTTTCATCACAAATTTCTGATACATCGATGTGCTATGCTGTTCTTCACTATCCTTTAAAAACAATGTAAAAGAGCACTGGATTCAGCTCGCCTCCCTCTTTCATTCAGCGTACGTTCTAGCATTGCCTGCACGTTTACATGTAGCCTTGTGATGTAACCATATTATTTTATTCGAGAAGTTGCATTTTCACGCACGGCTGAGGTTGGCGAGTAACTACACGACGCAGCTCTGCTTTAAATACTCCCATCAAAGGGCGTAATAATTGTTTTCACTTCAGAATAGTCCTGCTACATGTCTGTCTTAGACTAATGTAAACTGTTACTTTATAACTAGGGCCGTCGTAACTTCCACTGTTGACATAATGGAGCGGGCTCCACTTTCTTTACTGTTTGTCTGTTTAGCCAAAAAAAAGTCGGCATTTGAAAGCAGTGATATCATTCCACCAGGGAAATGTCCCCAAAGTAGCTAGTTACTTAGCTGGACAGTATCAAGGAAACGTTATTGAGGCATCTTTCTCGCTGTGAATGGTGGACACTCATCCTTTAACTTTTAGTTTTTCTTTATTTCTGCGTCTTCCCGTTACATTTTCCATAATTTGAGTTTCGGACGCGTTGGGATTTACCCTCATTATGACAAAATATTGAGGCTCGGGCGATCAGCTTTTTTTACCTGAGCTGATTACGAGCCGATCATTAAACAATGATGGCCGATACCAAATCCGGTGCTCCGATTACTGATACCAAATCCCGATAACTGGTCCTAGTTCCAAATTAGCGTAACACTGAAACAGGCCTACTGAAGTATGCCTTTATAAGAAAATTACTTGTGAAAGCATTGCATATAGCATAGGCCTAAATAAATATAATTCTTTTTAAAATATTGGTTTAAAATAATATTGCACATGCTACAATCATTTTATAACACAACCCCCCCCCCCCCCAAATTTAACATTTTGTCTTGAAATTTATAAACAATAAGAGACCGCCGCTAGTTGCTTGGACCATTGTGAAAGCTGATGAAAATAGCTTTAAAATTGTGTATTCATACGTCAAATTCGGTCGACCAGAAGTTAAAATATTTTCAATTTGGTTTACTACCGATCTGTCTAGGTTATCTACCGATCCCGATTTCAATAAATACCAGGAAAGATCGGTCGGTAATCAGTATCGGCCCAGCCTTACAAATATGCTTTTAGCTGTTTACAGTTAACAGAAACATGTCTACTAGTGAGGCCGCCTCTTTATCATCAACAATTACTTTTGACGACCTAAAATAAACTTTGCATGAACATACTATGATATCGAGAATCCACTATGACCTCGTTGTTGTTGGCTCTTGGCCCATTTTGTCACCCTGATGGTTCCTCAACCCCATTTCCGATTCCAGATTTTTTTTGATACACCTTGTCCAGACACCCGTGCTTTTGCATGCAAAGTTTGGTTTCTGTAGTCCTGGTGGGTCTCTTATGATGCACGATCTAAGATTACATTCGAGTGTGATCATAGTGAAGATGTGCTTGACCTTTAGCCTCTCTTCGCTCCAACAATGTTTAAAACAATATATAATAATCACTAGGATCGTAAAGGGTTATATAGGCCCGGACGTGAATAACCAACTTTGATGACCAAGTGTACTGAACTTATATAGGACTTTGATTAAATGTGGGTGCCAGGGGAGTCTAGAACTCTTTTTTTTTACAACAGTTTTGATGCAATGCTATATCTGTAAAAATAATACATGAATATTGGAAAGAAATGTAGACTCTAGAAGCACGGTACGAATATGTCTTAACACCAAGGGGAGACTTCAGACTAGTTCCATGATTACGGCGAACGTGAATTTCTCAGCCCTGGTCTGATAGAGTTTCTTTAATTTTTTATGCCTGTTGAACAATACCAAACGATCTTCCACACCAAATATGGTTTAAAACCAAATTTATGTCTCTTCACTTTTTTTAAACTTCTGACTAACCGAACCTTGATCTCCGTCATGTGATCCCCCTCAATCACCCAAAGAAAATGAATGTGTTAAGTACAAATACAATTGAAAATGTGTAAACTTTTATTTTTGTGGACCTTTGCAGTTTTTTGGCCGAGAAAACTAAAACTTGCTCGTTTTTACTCAAATATTTTCGCTGCTTGCGTACTCTTAGGAAATGTTGAAAATCTTCTTATTTTGCATATTCTTACTGTTTACATCTGACAGACTTCAATCGTGGCTGCTTTTCAAAACTACTGTGGTGAAATCGGATGACCACTTTTTATAAGAATTTTTTTTTTCAATTTTTCATAGCCCTTTATGCAAGAACTTTACTGCATTAATACATTATTGAAAAAAAATACTTTTCCATAGTATATTCTGGAAAAATGAATGGTATAAAAATCTCAAAATTGACTTTTTTAACAAATTTTGGATTTATTTTTTACTAGTGTGTGACCTTATAGAGATTACTTGCACAGATTGGACAGATTAAGAAGTAGCTGACGCTGACGAATCTCCCATGTAAACATTTAAGGGGCGGAAGTAGTTGTTCAACATTATAGCCTTAGAGGGCACCTGGGGATTTCACTTGTGATATTCTGATCAATGCGAGATTCAAGAAAAAATTACTCAGCACAATTGACTAGTTTACCTTTTTTAAGTATTTTGTGTAGAAATTAATTCTCGTTAATACAAATTAAACAACCAAAATATTTCACTTAATTACGTGCAAATATACGATTAATTGTACGTGGCGCCATTTCGTAGTGTCGACTAACTGCTAACTAGTATGTAGGGAAAAGATTATACCTGTATTAAGTCTATCCACCCTTGCTTGTAACACCAATACAGCCTCTTTATAGCGCTCGACAATTATATTTTTATCTTTTTACTTGCAGAGTTGGGTAGATTGGCTGATATATTTTGGAGACTTGGCAGTCATCATATACCTGGTAAGAAATTGCAACTACACGTTTCCTGTAACTAGATTAAAAAAAACACGTCGTTTTGAAGTTATAGGATATAACTGATGTTTGAATACAAACTACAGCAAGTTCGTGTTGTACTGCTATAGTCAGCGACAATTGCACGCTTATGCAGAGGCAGCAAAGAAGACAGTTAATCACGTCGCTTTGTTCACGTGATGACTAAAGTTTGTGGATGATATTCTTGCTTGGCAGGAGTTACTTATAACTTGCCTAAAGTAAAGTATGAGAGTGCACAGCAGTGAAGTCTACAATTCTACTGTCTGTATCCACTATCCATCACTGTACAACCTGAAAGTAAATTTACCTTTACGCAAAATTTGTCTCGTGCTCTGGTGTTCACGGAACTTTCTTACGCCAACTTGAATTTACTGTAGATAGTCCGCGTATCTAGGAGCCTAATCTCAAGCCACCTTGTTAATATAAGTGGGATTAAGGCGTTAAAGTGCATTTACAACTACCATGTATGTACCTTAACAATGAATTCCTACGCTGCTTTAAGTCATACTAAACTGTCATTGGTTGAAATAATTCGAAACTATGTCAAACTCTCTTCAACGAATTCAAATGCCCAGCGAGTTCACTGGGGGGGGGGGATACTGGAACACGGTGACTTAGTTGACTGATCACGAGTAACCAGTAAGTTCTAAGTTGTTCAGTAACTCACTCTGAGTAGGCCGTTGTATTCAATTCTATCGTAAATGCAACGTAATTTAAATCGACTTGAATTACAGCAATGTTAGAAAGGTACATGTAACTTCCGTGTATGTGCATTTCTGGAACACAGTTAGGCTAACAAATCTGTTCAGGTAAATGCTAGTTACGAATCATAAGCTCAATGCAGAAAGCGTCATTGCCATGTGAACTTTAAACATTCTATATGGGTAATTACATCGTATACGAATGAATTTAATTAGAAATTGGATGGTTATTCATTTCTTAATGTGGAAAGGAAAAAAAGTGAAGGCAGTGGTGTTACATTTTTAATGTTAAAGCGCGAACATGGCTTATCTTAAAATTGATGCAACTGAAGGCCAGAGTCTGTGTATTGAAGCAAAAAATAGCTTAAAAAAAACTCGCTCTGAAAGAAAGCTATGTTATATTCTTGGAGACTGCAATATTGACTTAAATAGAATGGCAACTTTGATTGATGATTGGATTTCAAGTGGTTTTGTGCCAATAATCACTAAAACCAACTCGAGTGACGACAACTACTTCCTCATGGATTGACATGTGTGTACCAATTGAAGCGTAGTTCCACTATGAAGACACTCCAATGTAATCTTAGACCGTGCATCACGCGAAAACCACAAGGACTATTCAAGCCACACTTTGCATGCAGTAGCACGGGAGGCTGGACAAGGTTTATCAAAAAAAATCTGGAATCGGACATGGGGTTGACGAACCATCAAGGTGACAAAATGGACCAATAGCAAGTGCCAAAATCCAAACAACAACGAGACGACGAAGCCTTTTTTAATTGTTAGACATCCGATTGTTAGAAGATGGATTGTTGAAAGATTGATTGTTGAAAGATTGATTGTTGCTGTTGATTGTTGAATTCTCTTCTGGTCTCCCTAGCAGACATGTGTCTGTTAACTGTAAGCAACTAAAGCCTATTTTGTAAGGCTGGGTCAATCCCGATTACAGATTCAGAATGTCTCGCGTAATTCTTTACCGACATTTGCAATATCGGTAGAAATCGGGAGTCAGTACATAAAATCCAGAGAAGTCAGTAATAAACCAAATTGAAGATATTTTTACATTTCTTTTGGCGTTGGAATACACCATTTTCAACGTTTTTTCACCACCTTTCCAATGGTCCAAACCCCAACAGTGGTCTCTTATTCTTTACAAATTACAAAGCCAATTTTTAAATGTGATTGGGGGATTTGGTATTGGTGATCAGGTCGGGATTTGCTATCGGCCTGTTATGTTTAATGATCGGCTCTGGTAGAAAAAAGGTTATTGGCCAGCCTTAATATTTTTGTCATGTTGGGGTTAAATCCCAACGTGCGCGAAATTCAAATTGTGAAAAATGTAAGGGAAAGGTGCAGGGATAAAGCAAAACTAAAAGTTAAAGGATGACTGTCTACATTCACAAAGAGAAAAAAATCCGATAGACTCAAATAACCAAATGTGTAAAGCAGGAAAGAAATAATTTTCTCAGTTACTTAAAATAACTAAATTCAACTTTTACAACAATTATTTATTTAATGAAATAAAATGAATGGCAAAGAAACTAGGCTATTTTGAATAATTTAATGGGCAAGTCTAAGCAAGATAAGCAAGTGTGGTCTCAATCCGTCTACAAATGCAAGCTTGTGACAGACTTGAACAACCACGTTTGTACAGTTGGTCCCAAACTAGCTGCTAATATTTCTTCTACTACTCCTCAACTTCAAAACACACCAGACTCTACGTCAACTCAGGCTATTTACAGCTAACTAACGCAAGTGAGGTTACGATTATAATTAAAGCCTTACCAAACAAATCGTCAAGTGACTTTAATGAAATTAGTACTATTTTGGCGAAAAAGTGAATCGACTCTGTCACCAAACCACTTTCAATTATCATCAAGTCGTTCAAATAAGGTAATACTGATGACTAGGAAAATTACAGGCTATTTCTGTTCTTCCTGGGTCTTTTTTTAAAAATTCTGAAAAAATTATAGTACACGAAAGGATCTATGATTTTCTTGAAAAACATAATCGTCTTAGCAGGAAACAGTATGTTTTTGAAGAGGGAAGTCAACTACTCAACAAGCCATACACTGCTTTGTTGAAAAAAAATATTGATAGCTTTGAAGATGGTGAGTTTTCCATTACATTCTTCATGGATTTAGCTAAAGCCTTTGATACGGCGGACCATGAATTGCTGTTAAGGAAGCTGGCATTGACTGAAGTGAGGGAAATTGTATATGATTGGTTTAAAAGCTGCCTTACTAACAGAACACAATTTACAAACGTTAAATGCGAAAGTTCTTTTTGGCTCAAAATTACTTGGTACGTCACCACATGGTTCGATTTTAGAACCACTGTTGTTCTTAATCTACATTAATGATGTGGTTGGTTTGAATCCAGTAAAATTTCTTCAATTGCTAACTTTACTGATGATGCAAAGTCCATGATAGTAATCTGAATAATCCTATTGCTACGGTAAATAATGACATACATTTATTTTATGACTGGTTTTCTACAAACAAATTATCTTGAAATGCCAAAAATGAACAACACAAAAATATATATGATTATGGGTCTTAGCAAAAAAGTTGCATAGGTAAGCGGTTTAAATATCGATGAATTAAGAATTAACGGAATTACATGTTGTAGTATGGTATTACAATTTGGGTAGCTACTACGAAGACTGAAGCCAATAAAAATTAATTAAGTGGTTCTCAGGAGTGGTAGTAAAAAAATTGACGCGAGTGGACGGTGTTTTTTTTATGTCTTATTTGTGATTTATCAGATGTGTGCGATGATTTTTTTTTACCAAAAAAAAAGAAACCAGTAGCTAACATTTTATTGTGAAGTACAATATCTATGTTTAATGCACGGTGTTGACGTCACGCTAATACATCCCCATGCTAAAAATGTAGTCGTTATATACGGTTAATGTGAAAATCCAAACACGTCATAGTGGGTTAATTTTGATAACCCACACTTTTTTGATAATCTAACACGTTTTACGCGGGTCTTCCCAACCCCTGCTCCACCATGTGACATATGACCCGACTTTGTAAAATTACCGTACACAACACAAATGCAACCAGCATAAACAGGCACATTTACAACCTGCGACATTTTTCTTTCTAGCCTAACACGGAAAAAAAACTTGCGTACTATGCTAAACCCTCACCCATGGAGGAATGGCGCAACCCGGCAATCTTTCGTTCTGACAGTACGAAAACTAGGCTACTGACACTTCCTAAACACACCTAAAAACCTACGAGACTCAAGCGAATAGCGCATTTTATATACTCATCTTATTTAAACTATTAAAGTAGAAAAAAATACAGTTTTAGCTTAAACACAAACATCGGTATTACGCAGCGTCTCTCCCCTTTGGTCGGCCATCATACACAGGAAGCTTCCAACCCCGTTTCTAAACCGGAACTTCCGTTCAGGAATTTGCATAAGTTGCATGTAAAAAATTTTAAATCCTTGAAACAAGGCTTTAAAAAACTCTAATAACACGATAAATTAGCTCGACGTCACACCATAGCATTAAAACACATATCCGTGAGGTGTAGCCGATTTACCGGGGATATTCGCTCGTCTGCTCGAAACGGCTAGTCCAATCTCGGGCGTGAAGGGAAATCAGCACTCGCGCTTGCAGCGCTTGTGCGATTTCCCTCCACGCCCTCGGTTGGACTAGCCGTTTCTCGCAGACGAGCAAATATCCCCGGTAAATCGGCTACACCTCACTCATATCTCTTACTTAATGATGGATCAGCATGAAAGTTGTTCATTTGATAAAAGTCATTCTTTGATCTAATATTTTAGCTTTGACAAACCTCTGAACGACCCTTAGATTCTTTTCAGGGTATCATGGTAAAAAAAAAGCACAAAAAAGCAAAAAGCTAATGTGGTCATCGGCTGCAGGAAATATTTGATGTAAGTGCTGATGCCGGGATCATAATTTTTTTTGGCAATATCATAAACTATTCATGCATTAAGAAAAAACCCAAGCGTGCATCCCAGAGAACTACTTAATTAACTTTTGGCGGGTAATCAGCAAGAAATTTTAACTTCACAATAGAAAGTCAGGTTGACTTACTGGTATAGTACGAGTAGAGAGCATACTCTGCCCTGGTTTGAATCACTAAATGTTTTACGGCTTGACATTGTTTTCAAATATGCTGTTTGCATGTATATGTGCAAGTCTTTAATTGATTAGTATTAAAAAACGCTTAAGCATATAAAATACATATGTAAGCCTTTAAATAATTAAAGCCGTAAAGGAACAGATATTAGAAAAAGACATGTAAGCCATCATCGTCGCACTAATACGTGTAAAAGAATCTCTACTTGTTTTTTGGGTCGATGTCTTTTTCTAATATCTGTTCCTTTACGGCTTTAAGTTTTTTAAGGCTTACATCCGTATTTTATACGCTTAAGCGTTTTTTAATACTAATATTCATTTTTTTCTTGTTTCAGCAAGAATAACACAGAAAAGAATACTGTAATCATCTTAAATTAACTGTTATAAGAAAGCCTATTTAATAGTCACTTTTAAGAACTATAACATTTGAAAATCGGTTCTTTGGTTCCATCTCTACGTGGGAGCAAAATTTCTCGAAAAACAACAACAATAATTGTAGTCACATTAAAAGAGCGTTCAAAAGGCCGTAGGCCTTCATCATACATATGTTTTATGTTGTAAAATTGATCATCGGTTCGTTGGTTCGATTTTCAGGATTAGTACAGCTGTTATGGGCCAGAATTTGGGTTAATTATGAACATCGAGTGTTTGAAATTTGGTATACAAGTCAATGCTTAGCTAATAATTCGAGCTACCTATAGAATCTCTCGAGATATCCCCTAAGGCCCCTTCCTGTTCCTACTACCGCATTCACCTGTAGTACTGCGAATTTTGGTACTATGAATTTTTGCCAACAAATTCCAATTCCAATTTACAATTCCAAATTCCAATTTTGGCCAACAAAAGACCAACAAATTCTTGCTGATCGTGCTAAAACGTGAATTGGTACGCAATTCATTCTTAACAGTACAAATCGAACTAGTATTTGTTGATCATCAACCTCATGGAGAGGACACAGGGAGGGTGTGTGTGTATCATGGGGTTTCATGTGTAGTTGGATTTCCACAGCTACAATGGATGCTTTTAGTACATTCATCAAGAATTTGTTGGTCATGGATGCTACATGGGGTGCCTAGGTAGGGAGAGGCTTTGGTGGTATTTCATGGGGATCCATGGCTTGTTCAATTTCTAGCACTAGGAATGATCTGTGTACCAAAATGCATGCTTTCAGTACGATCAACAAGAATTTTTCGGACATCAACCTCATGGAGCGGGAATAGGGGAAGCGCTGAGGGGCCTTGGAGAATATGGCGGAAGTTCCACAGCTAGTTTGATTTCTACTGCTAACAATTGCTTGTGTACAAGATTTTATTCTTTTAGCACTATCCGCAAGAATTTGTTCGTCAGGCTTCAAGGAGGGAGCACGGGTGGGGGGGGGGAGATCGTTGTGGTGCCTTGTAGATTATCTCAAGGGGGTTCCATAGATAGTTCAATTTGTATTACTATGAATGACTTGTGTAATGCAATTCAAGCATTTAGCCCGATCTGCAATAATTTGTTGGTCAAGCACCAGAGAGGGGCACAGGGAAGCGTTAGGGGGTCCCTTGGGATATTTCGTGGGGGCTCCATGCTTGGTTTGATTTGTAATGCTAAGAATGACTTGAGTGCCGCGTTTCATGCTTTTTGCTCGCTCCGTAAGAATTTGTTGGTAAAACCTTAGTGTTGGGGCACAGGGTGGTGCTAGGGTCCCTTTGTGGGTATTTCATGTGGGTTCCATGGATGTGTCGATTTATGCTGTTAAGAATGACTTGTGCACCGAATTTCATGATTTTTGCTTGATCTGTAAGAAGTTGTTGCCAAAGCCCCTGGGAGGGGGCACGGGGCGGAAGGTGCTGGGAGGGGGGAAGGTGCTGAAGACACTTGGGGGGTATTTCATGGGGTCCAAGACTTGTGTACTAAATTGCATGTTTCTAGATCGATTTGCAAAAATTTGTTACTCTACTTAATGATTTCTGTCCAGTGCTCTGCAATAATAATTGCTCTGGCGACGAGAATACTGCAGTCACATCAAAATCGTGTTCGAAAAGCCCTGGTTGGTGTTAATACCTACATTTTAAAATATACAAAATTGAAAATCAGTTCATTGGTTCGATCTCTAGGTTAGAGCAAAAGTTCTAGCCATTTGGTTTTCCGTGTCAAGAATATTGTAGTTACATTAAAATAGCCTGCGAAAGACCCTAGACCTTGTTCATACCTACGTTTTAAGCTATAGAACTTGAAAATCGGTTCAGTGGTTCGATCTTCAGGTGAGGGCAAGGAGTCCCAACAGCAACATTAACGATTTTTGCCATGCTCTACAATAATAATTGATCTGTCAATGAGAATGCTGCAGTCACATCAAAATCGTATTCAAAAGACCCTGGTCGGTGTTAATACCTACATTTTAAGCTATACAAATTGAATATCGGTTCATTGTTTCGATCTCTTGGTAAGAGCAAAATTTCTAGCCCTTTTGGCTTTCCGTGTCAAGAATATTGTAGTTACATTAAAATAGCCTGAGAAAGACCCTAGGCCTTGTCCATACCTACGTTTTAAGCTATAGAACTCCTAAATCGGTTCAGTAGTTCGACCTCAAAGTGAGGGCAAAGAGTACAATAATGATTTCTGCCCGGTGCTCTGCAATAATAATTGCTCTGCCAACGAGAATACTGCAGTCACATCAAAATCGGGTTCAAAAGGCCCTGGTCGGTGTTAATACCTACATTTTAAGCTATACAAATTGAAAATTGGTTCATTGGTTCGGTCTCTAGGTGAGAGCAAAGGATCTAGTCCATTTGGCTTTCCGTGTCAAGAATATTGTAGTTATATTAAAATAGTCTGCAACACCTAGGCCTTGTCCATACCTACGTTTTTAGCTATATAACTTGAAAATCGGTTCAGTGGTTCGATCTCCAGGTGAGAGCAAAGAGTCCCAAGAACAACAGCAAGAACAACAACAACAAGTACAACAACAAGAAATGGCCATGCTGTGGACGCCGAACGTTTCGATTGTTGTCATTAAAATTTGTAATGCGGTGAAATAAGTATAACACGACCACAAATACCGAATTTCGTTGGGTCTATGCCAATTCTGGGAGAATAGGAGTTAAAAGTTTAACGTTTAACATGGAAGTTCATGCTGAGGCTTACATAAGGACCGAACGGTCGTTGATACATGTAGGGAACCATCCCTCAATAGCCTAAGTAACAATAGAAGGTATTTCTTTGTAAATGGTGTGTGACGTGCTCCAATTCTCTATTCACTACCCTACCCACTCCTTTTCTCGTTTTCTCTCACCCTCGTTCATGTGCCACCCCCTCCCAAAAAAATGTCTTTGAGGGCAGTAGACAGCTTTCCGCTCACGGCCTTCTTCTCAGGTTGCTTTGAGGTCAGTAGATAGGTTCCGTTCGTAATTTATTACTCGGGTAACTTTCAGGTTGGTAGGCAGGTTCCGTTAGTGATATATTTCTCAGGCAGCTTTCAGTTTGATAGGCAGGTTCCGTTCGGGATTTATTTCTCATGTAGCTTTTAGGTTGGTAGCAGGTTCCGTTCGTGATATATTTCTCAGGTAGCTTTCAGGTTGGTA
>JAHWFP010152566.1:2561-21723 GCA_023313725.1 Lithobius niger | reverse complement strand
CCCCCCCCCAAAAAAAACTATTTTATTATCTGTTTCTATATTTGGACAAAAAAAGTAGGAAGGAGCAATTTCCTCTCCCCCTTCACCCATCCACCACAAAATAAAGTCGTACACTTCCTTTCTTGGAAATAAAATAAGTAGGAAGGAACAACCAAAACAAACTGCAGTTCTTGCCTTGACTGCTGCGTTCTCTTAGTTTGTTAAACGTCATTGTAACTATCGAATATGGCTGAGACACGTGCTATCTTGCTCCGCACGCGGTGTAAGCATTAGAAATGGCCGCCACCGGATGCATACGCCCTGCTCCACCCACGCGCGAAGAGTGGCTACTCCAGGGCTTCCAGCTCCATGCTTTCAGGTTGGTAGCCAGGTTCCGTTCGTTAACCATTTCTCCAGTAGCTTTCAGGTTGGTAGGTGGGTTTCGTTCGTGAAGTATTTCTCAAGTAGCTTTCAGGTTGGTAGGCGGGTTCCGTTCGTGAACTATTCTCGAGTAGCTTTCAGGTTGGTTGGCAGGTTCCGTTCGTGAACTATTTCTCAGGAAGCATTTAGATTGGTAGGCAGGTTCAGGATGCTTTTAGATTGGTAGGCAACATTAATCATAACAGATTATGGGTAGAGCCACTCTTTTTGATTTTTATAGTTAGCCACTGCTGATGTTGATGTTGCTATGCAATGATGATACCTGGCTGTCTGCAAAATTGAGACAATGCAGCATTATTAAATATATATTTTATTTATTTTTTTGTAGATCTATTTATGGGTTGTAGTACTTAACTTTTACCGGAGCGTTAGAAATGTAGAAGTCGCCGAAGAGGCTTGGAAGGAAGATTTTGACCAGACATACTTCAGTACTGGTACTTTAAACTCCCTTGCTCCATCTCCATACGTACATGGTGAGAAATCGCGACTGGATCCGTCATTACAGCCAGGTACTACGTCTGAAAATAACGCCGAATCGCTAACGGATACAGAGTCAAGCATTGTTTGATGTCGCGAAAGATTTGTTTATTTGTTGTTTTAACGCTACCGTGATAACTCCACGGCTATAATGCGTTTACATATTTGACAATCATGACAGTGAAAAAAAAAACCTGTAATAAATATACTGTAATAATTAGGTCTGGTATTTGTTTATTTTTAAACTATTATGTTGTTTCAAGGATACCTATACGTAAAGGCTTAACGTTAGAAATTCGACGCGTCGTCCAGTTAGCCACCGATTCTGCCACCAGTCGCGCTACTTACACCCCAAAAATGAACTGCTCTAACATGCGGACTGAACTGTGAAAGGTACGTGTGACACGCGATACGCGGATTTTAAACTTAAAACACTGCATTGACACCAAATAATTAAACTTTAACAACAATGGCTTCACGCTACGTACCTCTTTGTTTACTCACACACAAAACAAAACAACACCACGACAAACAACAAACAACAAAACGACAAAACAAAGCCTCCGGAGGTTTAATTTCATGAATTTCAAGCAGAAGAGCAACCAAGGTACGTGTGTATTGTACTGTATGATACGCTACGGCGTTTTCAATTCTCATTAAAAATGTGTTAAACGATCCTTTGACGTGGCAGTAAATCGTCCGAAGACTTCAAGAATAGTCACCATTACCGTAAAATAATAATGTTCGTTTAGTGCTGCAACACCGGCAAATCTAATAATGAGAAGATATCACGTATTTGTGCATCCCGCTAACACTAATCAATGCTACGATTGGGGTTTTTTCGTTCTTCGTGCTTTCAGTTCAGCGCAACGCTTGGACGACGCGTCTAGCATGATACGTGAAACCGAACGTTAAGCCTTTACGTATAGGTAGCCTTGGTTGTTTTAAAGAATACTTACAGTGTTGACTACAGGCTTGGACAAATTAAGTTTATAAAATAACAGGCACACATTGCAATTACGCGCGTATAGCAAATAAAATCCACGAAATTACATTGAGTGCCATTTTAAATTAAATAAATTCAAATCTAAATCCAAATTGGTTTTTTTTAATAACATGCTATAAATACTTCACATTTTTAATTATTACACAATAATACAGTTTTTTTCTTTAATTACGGAAGAAATATCACATATTCGTATATTACGACCATTCCAGGCATTATATTACCTATGCATCTCGTTAGATGGCGATGCTTATCATTAATTACTACGTGTCGCAATTTTCAATGAGAGATTTGCGTACGTGGGCTCAAGGCAGTTTCTAGGGCTGCTTTTTACATATACTACAGGTGAAACACACAGTGAAAGACAAAAATGGAACCGTTAAAGTTAGGGTCTGAAAGTCAAACCTTAGACACGGACAAGTTTTCGGATTATGGGTGCATATTTCAAATTTTTGTCACTGATAAGCGGATAAGCCTTATACCGTTACCACCCTGTGTCCAAGTTCCCTTCTTAAGCCTATGGAGCAACCTTTAATCTAAACGAATGGTTTAAGAAGACTACTAAACATCTATACACACATTTAAATAAATAGACGCTATACCTTAATATCTGTGGTCCACTCCAGTGACGTAACATGCGGGGTGTACAGGGTGCAGCTACAGGGGGGGGGGAACGCTGAAAGACAGTAGAGGACACACAACTAAAAAAAACTAAATAAAGCAAATATTTACGTGTGGATCCTTCTTTTACTCTTGCAAAGACAAGCATAATTTTTGGAATAAATGTACCTTTCATACATCTATTATCTTACCAAATTGGTCAAAATATATTGAATAGGAACGGAGATATTAATAGTTTTAGTTTTGCTGGAGAGAGAACTTAAATCATATATGCACACACACATTTTCTTATGGGGTGGTGCGGGGGAGGAGGGGGGCCATCGCTACAATTTCTTGCATCAGGACCCATGCTGACGTAAGTAAGTAAGTAAGAAGTTTATTACGACGGCTCGAAGTTCATGGTGAACTTGTGTGTGCCGTATAAGGCAGGTACAATATATGGCTCATGATAACAATAATATGGAGGTAAATATAGAACACATTATTTGTTGACAAGTACTATTTTGAACATAAATCAATAGTAGGAATCAGAAACAAAAATAAACACAATGTAACAGTTTAAGTACAAAACAAAACCAAAAAAAAAATAATAATAATAATCACTAGATGCACATTCCACATTTATGTATATATCTATGTAAATACAACTATATTAATAAAAAAAATTTTTTTTTCTAAATTAGACCGAGTGTTTATCTGGGCATTGCTTAATCGATTTCTTGATTAAGTAAGAAGTAGTCGAATAGTTTATTTTTAATCTCAGTTATCTCATCAATTTGGAGTAGTTCAATAGGGATTTCATTAAATATAGAAGGAATTTTATATTTGTTTGTTCGTTTGCCATATTGGTTCTTGGCAAAAGGCACTTCATATCGATATGTGGTTTTCCTGAAATAATTATTCTTTATTGCTGAGCTTAATTTGTGGTCACAGTTAAAATAGTTTTTCAGAATTACAACGAAATCTCTAAGTTGTTTAATTTTGAGTATTTTTGTTTTCCTGTATATTTGTTTAGATTTTAAATTTCCATATTCGTTAAAAAGAATTTTTACGATTCGGTTTTGCAGTTTTTGCAGTCTATTTATGTGGCAGTTAGCAGCAAATCCATATATTTCAATACCATATCTAATCAAGCTAACTAACTAAGTTACGCCACTGGTCCACTCCAAGAGTAGGAAAGAATTGTGTTGGCGTGTAATATGAAATCTCAGCCGAGAGCACTACAATGTTCATCTTTACACTGTGATGTGTGATCAAGCCTGATCCAAGACGGTTAGCAGTAGGGTCGCAAAACATTACACGAACAAACAATGGCTCGAGAGACATCTAATGGGAGTGGAGTGATTGACCTTGAAAGAGACCTTCAAGGTCATTCGTACCGGAAGTTCTAGAGGGGAGGGAGATAGAGCAGTGGTTCCAATTGGTAAGTTGAAGATATTATACCCAAACAACAATTTATCAAAACAGAATGGAAATCGGACCAGTAGGGCAGGAGTTATAGTAAAGAGAAGTTAGGGTTAGTAGCCACTCTGCATGGCTAGGGTGTGTCCAGCAGAGAAACCGCCCTATCTAATGCACATACTACTATCTCAGCCATATGCGATACAAACTGAAAATGGGTGTCCTATCCTCATGTACATTGCTTGCCTTAGTTGAGACCAGTTTTATAGTCCAGTTTTACATTCTAATCCAGTTTTATGGTCCCGTTCTATTATTTTTTTTGGGTGGGGTGGGGGGTAGTTCTGGTTAGTGCTCGCATAAGTTCCATCCAATTCGTCATATTTGTAGATACTGCTGCTTAAAAATATTAAAGAAGCTTGCAACGCGCTAAGTTTGCACCAAGGATTAACCTTGGCGACGTCTCCCTGGTTGAACAATTTCACTATACTCTTTAAGATCGACCCTTTTTGCAAACTTTGCGATTTCTGTTGTACCAGTTGTAATTTGGGTGGATATCACAACTGTAATTTGTGAATGTACAAAAGGTCACACTGCGTCTTACCTTTTCTTATTTACCATGGTGTATTCAGTTACGTTCACATCTCATACTGTCAAACCCAGTGAATGGACTCTCAATTTATTCTTGCTCAAGTTATGGTTTATTTTACTCTTTGAGTACAGTTTTAACTTTCTGGTTGTAGACGAAGCAGGGTTCGAACCACGGAAGATAGTGTGTTTTTTTAAGAAATCGGCGTAAATTTGAAACGTTTTTCTGAAACTTGGAGATGCAATTTTAAACAAGTGACTACTCTTGGGGGAGGGGAGGAAAAGGTGGTGGGAGTTGGTACTCTGGAAACTAACGTTTTTCCATGAAAAGGGCGTGAATTTGAAACGTTTACCTGCAACTGAGCGATGCCATTTTAGAAACGAATTCATTTCTATAATTTTTTTAAATAAGGGCTTCCTGCAGTGTGGGAGTCTCCAGCAATCTAGCGTAATTTTAAAGAAATCAACGTGAATTTGAAACGTTTTGCTGAAACTTAAAATGCAATTTTCATACGAATTCATATGAATTGTTAAATAATATTTTTCTAAAACATGGGCCTCCTGTAGTAGAGGTCTCACCGGGAAATCCTGAAGAAGGAAATCCTTCTGAATCTCTTTTACCTCCTCCTTTTACTGCTTTTTAGCATTCACTTCTTCATTTTTTCGTCTAAACGCTTTTGTTGTGTATCAAAATAGACCAATATCATTGCTAAAATAATTATCAAGAAACTGTCTAGTACTGACCTTATAAGGACTGACGTAACAATCCTTTTGTTCTCTCTAACTTAAGCCGAACAATTGTCTTCGTTGCATGAGCTTATCTTTATTGTCGACCGAGTCATTGTAACCTTTCACAACCACTGTAACAATCCTGGCCCCGTTCAAATGTAATGCTGTATCGCCTTCATTGTCCCACTCTGTTGTAACAATGTGTCACTCCTTCTTCCTCTATGAGCCTTAGTACCAATCCCCTGTTAGCATTGACTGAATGTAAACAAAAACTTTTTCTTCTTCCCGAAAAACCGAGACGGTTGGTCATAAACGTTTTCATGTCCAGCCGCAACTATAAAACAAAATGGATGCCACGACGCCATTTTTGGCAAGGCCTATTCCAGTTGCCCTTCTACAGCATCACTACCCTGCCTTTTAGGTATGATAAACGTGATATTCGTTACCATACCGTGATTTAAAGGGACATTTCCCCAATCTTAAATGGACATTTCTCCCTTCTGGACTCATCAGTCACAGTTTACTTCATTCAAAGGCATAGATGGAGAATAAGAGTACGTCTACTGGATCCGATTATTCCTCTCCTCAAGCAAAACCCGTCTGTATTCCTTTGCCATCCAATAGATGAAAATAAACGCCCCCAAGACCTCAAAAGTTCTGTCTATATAGCCGTTATTCTTACCAACACCCAGACACGGAGAGAACCTCGTGTGAAACCACCTCCACAGGGGGATACAGGAGTAGGCCGATCCACCTTCGGCCTCTAACAATCTTAGGTGTGTTGGGAACTGGGAGTGAGTATGTGAGGGCCATCCCTGGCTGCCTGCGAGGTACCGGGATCACTCTTGCACGCTCAGCCCTTTTTCCCCACAATTCCCAGGTTCTCGAACGGCCCACTCCGACACTGCTTTGCATCAACACTTTGGATTTTCCGCAGTGTTACATTGTAAACCTCCAACATTACTTTTTTTTAACAACTGCAGCAACTCTATCGCTGGCATTATTGGTATTGGTAAATAAGAATTTGCCCCGTCAGACTGCAACCAAACTTAGTAACAATATCCCACGTGGCATGTCCGTCAAAGCGTATTGTTAAAGCATTGTTGCTCGGGGTAACGAACTGTTGCTTGATTCCGAATTTTCCCTTCGACGGACAATGGAAATTGTAACAATACGACGCTTGGAACGTCATGTTAAAGCATACTGTTAAAGCATTGTTGTACGATTGTTGTTCCGAGTTTTCGGAAAACAAGGAAATGAGAACTTCTTTCTTCCTTTTTCTTCTTGATGCTAGGGTATTAAGAAAGTCATAGCATGGTTTTGCAAAACTGTGCAAACTTTTGGTAGAGCGACGTCCTCGGAAGTGTAGCACATTCTCGGACTTCGCGCCACCAAAAGTGTGCATTAAATCGCTTCTACCGACCCATTGTTGCGAAATCCATGCTATAACCATGCTTCTCCAGCTAATTTTCCCTTTTATCGTCGTGGGGCAGGTAACCCAGTTCGAGGTCGTGCAATTTAAAAGTAAACGAAAGAGGAAGAAAATAAATAAAAATAAATAAACTAAACTAAACTAGTTTATTGCGCTCACTTGTTTCTAGTTTACAATCAAGTATAACATAACTATTACTTTATTGGAAATATAATTAATCACGACTATTAATTACACAAAAGTTAAGATTTTATTCATTTTATTACAATTACAGGGTGATTCATAAAGTACTGAAAAATAGGCCTGTTTTTAAGACGTAGGTGTATGAAATGCAGGCCTATAAAATGTAGGCCTGTAATAGACCTAATTAAATGTTCCCACGATTACTCCAAGTTTTGTACAGTGCATCTTAGGTGATTGTACCAGTGGAAAGCCCGTCATAAATGAATGGGCTAGTAGTTCCTCCCCCCATTCGCCAGGAAATAAAATGTGCTTAACAGGTATAGCAAAGCCCCTACTGTACCCAAGCCTACAAGCCTAGTGAGCTCATCTAATATGCTGCCTCATTAACTTTGTGCAACACTTTTTGAACCCAGTAACCGAAAAGTTTGAAATTCGTTGATATTTCCAACCGTATTCATGTATTGCAGTACATTTGGATTGCCAAACCGAAAACCTTGCAAACCTCTAAACAATTTAGTCAAATTTAATTAATTTCCTAAATTCAGGGTTTGAACCTGTAACTGATACGTTACGAAATGTGGTGATTTTTTCAATCGTATTCATGTATTGCAGTGCATTTGCATCGCCGAACCGAACACCTTGCAAACCTATAAACAATTTAGTCAAATTTAATACATTTCATAACCTCAGGGTTTGAACCCGTAACTGATATGTTAGGAAATGTGGTGATTTTTTCAACCGTATTCATGTATTGCAGTGCATTTTGATTGCCGAACTGAAAACCTTGCAAACCTATAAACAATTTAGTCAAATTTAATGAATTTCCTAAACTCAGGGTTTGAACCCGTAACTGATACGTTACTAAATGTGGTGATTTTTTCAACCCTATTCATGTATTGCAGTGCATTTGGATTGCTGAACCGAAAACCTTGCAAACCTATAAACAATTTAGTCAAATAAAAGGAATATCCTGAACTCAGGGTTTGAACACATAATAATTATAATAATATATTTAACCGAAAATGGGCTGGAAGACAGAAGGGCAGGTTGCCTCTTAACACCGGTCCAAAGATAAAGTAAAAGCGAAAAGGTAATAAAACTAGTCAGTAGTAAAACCTAACACGAACGCTGAAGGAACCTATCCAAAGACAGTTTACGGAGTTGCAGAGACCACCTCCTCGGTCAGAGAGTTCCATGGCTCAACCACTCTTGATGCAAAGAAGTTTTTCTGCACTCGGTATGTGAGTGTTGGGAAGTTAGCTTCATTAAGTGTCCTCTAGTTCTTTCTGACATTGACCGCTCAAAGAACAGAAAATCCAGCGGTGCAAATCCCGTGACAATTTTGAAAGTCAGGATAAGGTCCGCCCTAAGACTAAGAAATTCCAAGGGCTCCAGGCCAGCACGACGTAGGCGTTCCCCCGGTTCAAGATTTCTGAATCCCGCGAGACTGCGCGTAAATGAACGCTGAACAGCCTCCAAGGAATCTATGTCCTTCAGGAGATGTGGCGACCATACCGGGCTCGCATACTCCAGTATAGGGGGAACGAACACCTTAAAAGCTGTCACGAGGGATTTCAAATTTGCTTATCTAAAACAGCACCTCACAATGGCAAGTCTATGGTAGGCCATGGAGGTAATTTTTCCACAATGTATGGACACTTTTAAATTTGTGTAAACCAGATGCCCAAGTCCTTAGCCAGATCCATCCATTTGAGTGGATTGGACGCAAGTGAGTACTGGTAAACTGGATTAGAGTTACCTATGTAGAAGACACCACATTTGTCATAAGAGAGGGGAGCTGCCAAATTTCGGACCAATGGTGGACGTACTAGATATCGTTCATAAGTGAAAATTCATCATAAAAGCTGGTCACCGCAGTACTAGATTTCACATCATCTGCAAACTTAAGGCACGGTCGGGAATCGGCACCAGGTGGAAAGAGATCGTTCAAATATATGACAAAAAGCAATGGAGCGAGCACGTATCCCTGTGGCACTCCACTAGTCACCGAAAGAGCTGTAGACACCTCTGAATCCACTATTACGCGTTGTGTGCGATCCGCTATAAAATCTCCCAACCAGCCCAGCAATTTACCTCCAATATGAACGTTCGAAAGTTTGGCAATTATTTGGAATGCACCACCGACTCAAACGCCGTCTTAAAATCGTAATATACAACATCGGTTGGAGCTCCCACGTCGAGGGCACTAATCCACTGATCGAGGACGAGCAAGAGTTGTAGTGTCAAAGATTTCCCTGGTAAAAATCCGTATTGATCCCTTGCCAACAATTTGCCCTCCTCAAAAAATGCTAACATTTTAGAGCGAGCTATGGTCTCCATTACTTTACATGGTACAACAGTGAGTGCTATTGGGCGGTAATTTCGTGGGTTAGAAGCATCACCACTTTTGAAAACTGGGACTACGTTCGCTGAACGCCACAAAGACGGAATGGACTGGCTCTTCAACGAAAGATTAAAAATTAAATGCAAGTGGTGTTGAGATGGTGTTAAAAACTTATTTGTAAAAAAATTCGGAAAAACCATCTGGTCCTACGTCACGACAAGGTTTAATCCGGGAAAGGACACCTTTGACCTGTGCCTGAGAGAAGTCAACCGAAGTTAGCAAAGAGGTGGTACTCACATTGCAGATGGGATCCTCGAGAGGTGGGGTAACCCCATTATCAAATACAGTGTGTTAGAGATAACTATCTCATTAAGTAAGTGGGCCTTCTGTCTGTTATCCGTCACGAAGCTGTCTCCATCATATAGTGGCGGCAGCCCTCGAACGATGCGTGTTTTAGACCTATACAGTCGGAAAAGAGAAGCTAAATTCCCTTCCTTCAATGCAACCAATTCACGTTTGTTGTGCCAAAGATCAACTTTTGTTCCGTATTCGACCTTAAGCCTACCGTAAGCAAGTCGTTTGTCTCGGTTGGATCAGATTTCAACTTCTGCCAGACTGTCAACTTTTTGTGGGCGAGCTTTTTGATAGCAGCTGGAAGGAGCTTTGGTGTTGGCCCGGATGAGGGCTTCGCACTGAACAACATGACTAATTTACCAAGAAGGTTGTGAAACCCATTCCATACATTGTTAATGTGCTTGCCATATGAACTGAGGTATGGTATCCAGGGTATTTCACTGAGTCGGCTATTGATTAGATCAAAATCGATTTTTCCAGGCAAGAGACTATTCCTACCCGTTTTCGTGGAGGAGCAATTAATCTTAAACAATAACATGTTGTGGTCACTTGTGCCCAGTTTGTCCAATTGGTTGAGGTCGAAATCAAGTCTATCGTTGTCTGCAAACACCAAATCAAGTGTATTATTTCATTTAGTTGCAAAATCAACAAGCTGGGTCATCCCTAAAGATGCCATTAAACGCAAGAATTCACGATGCGGCCTGTCCAAGGCAGTAACAGTTTGCCAATCTACTGAAGCTAGATTAAAGTCACCGAGAATGATGTTCGAAGAGTTAGTTTTAACTGCACCGTTCAAAAAGGAGCAAAGTACGGTAATTTCGAGTTCGCAATGACTATTAGGCAGATAGCCCAAAACCAAGTTAATCCCGTTAGCTGTGAGATAGAATGCTAACGCTTCCACGTCAGCTGCTGCGAATGATGTCACCGCACCAAGGTGTGACTTATATGCCACCATAATTCCCCCGGCCCTAGACCCCCGATCCAATCGAGCCAAATTGTAGCCAAAGCCACCCAACACCATGGCGTCAGTAAATATACTATGCAACCAAGTCTCGACCACAAAAATTAAATCTATCCGACCCCTACCAGCAATGCTTGGAAATGGCTACGATTTTTCACAATACTACAAGCATTTGATAGGATGCAACACAAATTGGAGTTATAAGGGACAGGCATTGACAAGGAGTTGGGAATATTCCCCGTTAGTTGTTGGGGTTTCCCATGGACGAGTGTAACCTCACAATCTCATTGCACAGAGCAAGTTTACCACGGTGTGTTAAGTGTACACCATCCCGCGCGACAAGAGTATGATCAGAACAGACTGGTTCGTCCAAAGAAACAAAGTTTGCATGTTGTTCGATACAAAGGTTCTTAATAAGAAGATTGGTGTGGATGATTAATTTGTCAACATCTCGATGGTTTCTTAAGAAACGAGGAAAGATGCCCACTATGGAGATAATAGCTTGGGGTCTAATCGCACGGATATCACTACTGCTACTAACAGAAGCAGCAATCCGGTTTGGAGGGTCACTATGCAAGTTGTTCGATCCTGCACAGATGAGCAATTCACTAACAGGGTGTGTCTTGTTGACCACCCCGGCCGTTTGCTGACGAATGGACTGCACTGTGGCTCCTGGCCAACACCAAGTAATGGAGTGCTTGCGCACACTACAACGAAGCGACCTGGTGTGTGAATCTCCGAATATGGTGAGTGGTTTAGTTGAATGTGCTGTGGTCCCCTGTAAACCATGGCCATGCTGAGCACCCTGCAAATTACTAAGGTTGTTGCTGGTTCCACCATTATTCGATAGCACGCTGCCTACTGTATGCCTCTTCTGATTGGTAAAAGCATTGTTTCGTTCGTCGCACAGTTGTTGAATGGACGGGAGTGGGCCGGAGGCTACCACATCCCCTGCCTTCACTGGGGATGGATCCGGATGGATAAGAAACTTGGATTTTTGTGAAGCACAATTCCCCTTTGGGACTTTGGACACTCCCTGTTTACGCTTACTCCTATTAGTACGTGTTGTTACATTCGGCGGCAGTACAGAACTCGGGTGATCTATAGAAGTCTCTCACTCGGGAACCGTGAGCTATCTCCAGAGGAATTAGTTGTGCCACACTCTGTCTCCGACGATGCGATATGATCCAGGTGAGCCGATTTGAGCTTCACCCTACCCCCTTGCAGTACAGAAAGAACAGTTGTGCACTTGACACCATTGGTTCCGCTTGGTGGTTCAAGCGGCTTTTACACATCAGTTGTGTGTAAACACGATTTGGTTGTGATTAAATTTTCAAACACTGTGGAGATGTCTTCCCGTAGCTCCGTTTTGAGAGCTGTGATACTAGCCTGGAATTGGGCCGCAAAGGCCTCATGAATTCATATAAGTTTGTCTGATAAGTCAAGGAATGATTGTGTGTTGGCAGAAAGCTTATTGTCGATGACTCCAAGGTTAATGTCTTTCTCTAGACCAAATTTTCCAATTTGGACAGGACACTCGATGACTTGTTCAACAGAATATAATGTCCGAAGCTGCCTGGTTTCCAAAGATTTAACTCGTAACAGTTTATTGGGCAGATTTAAGTCCTCTGCAGGTGTGGAATGAGTATCGAAGAACATTGTGGATCTCCTTGTAGTACTCCCCGAAGGAAAACTGTCATTAAGAGCACTGTTTGACGCATCCGTGACATTCAGCTCATTAGTAGTATCAAGTCCTTCGTTCATAATGCAGACTTGGTTAGTGAATAGCGGACAAAAAAAGAGCAGTATACCTCGAACAAAATCCCCCAAAACGTGGGAAAAAGGGGCTAAAAAATCAGATCATACGGAAGATGAGGTTAGGGGGTTCTCGAGGACCACCCCAGTCAATAGCCCCACCAAAAAAAATGTTTTTTTTTAAGTCCGGTGACCAGTCCTGAACCGGCGTCACTCAACTCGTATTACCCAATACAAAACCGGTCCAAGCCAATATGGCTGCCTCCACAGTAAAAGGTAAACACAAAGTTCAACTGCAAGTTACGAGGTTCCAACAAAGTTCTAGCCACTCAACAATAGCCCAAAATAAACACAAGGCACTCATGCACAATGCCAACTCACCAAAAGAGTCCTCCCCGGACCACTGCAACGTTTCAAACCGGAAAATTCGACCAGTAGTGTACACGTCATTAGCCATTAGCCAGTAGCCATTAGCCAGCTTGTACCCTTTACACATAACTAAAAAGGTTTGAAATGTGTTGATATTTTCAACCGTAGTACATCTGTAGTAGTGCAATGTAGCTTGCTTAGCTAGCCTATATAAA
This sequence comes from Lithobius niger, assembly GCA_023313725.1. Taxonomy (NCBI): domain Eukaryota; kingdom Metazoa; phylum Arthropoda; class Chilopoda; order Lithobiomorpha; family Lithobiidae; genus Lithobius; species Lithobius niger. The sequence continues at coordinate 8,871 of JAHWFP010152566.1, read as the reverse complement.
CAACGTAACTTTCAGATTGAATGTCGGAAATGCCAGATTGCTCGGATGTCAAAAATAAACATAAACTTTTTCCTGGTTCGGAATGAAAGTAAGCCACATCCACTTTAATTCAACACTACAATTTGGAAGTGTCCGCCTTGTGCTGCAAAGCAATGGCAAAGCCTTTGATCAAGATTTTGCCAAACTCCCTCAATCATGTCCAGTGTAATTATATGACAGATCTCAACAATACATTGCCTTAGCTCCTGAAATGTCCCCAGGTGATGTAGTGCTGCGCCTAACCTGTTCCTCAGATAGCCCCATAGGAAGAAGTCAGGAGGGCATAGTTCTGAACTCCTTCCCTCCCTTTCTACCTGTCGCCACAGGTCTGATCCAACCACTCCCGTACAGTGCATCCAACGTGCGAAGGAGCCACATCGTGTTGATACCATACGATATTAAGATGGCCAAGCGGCACTTCCTCCTCCTCTTCCTCTTCCTTTGATGGATGGTCGAATCTCGTCTTGGAGCAGCTGCAAATACTGTTCAGCATTAGTGGTCCGTCATTGAAGAATGGTCCTATCAACCGTGAACCAACAAACCTCCACCACATATTCATGCTGGGATTATGGTGGTGTCCCTCAATTGCGTAATGTGAGTTTGTCATGCTCTATTCACGTGTGTTCTGTTTGATAGGTAATATGGGTAATGAAATATGGGCCTCGTCAATTATTGCCAGACGGCATAGAAATGTGGCATCACCATCAATGGTTTCAACAGCCCATTGTGCGAATTGTAGTTTTCTGTCATAATCCTCCTCAATGGAGTAAAAAGCACGGTAATAGATAATGTGAAGGCAAACCAAGCAGTGCTACATAAAAATACAAACAACGTTTCGAAAATTATCAATTTCGTCTTCAGGTTAGCAATAAAATTCAAGCATGGCAAAACCCACTAAGTCAACTTATATTAAAAACATAAAACAAGTCATTTAAAACGGATAAAAACCACCAATTTCTCCCCTCAAAAGCGGTAGAAATGGCAGCCGAAAAGCAACGACCCACCTGCTCCGTTGGGATGCAACGTCGCAAGGCAAGGTATATGAAAATCGGGGTCACGTGTTTCAAAGGTGTGATGCATATTGTGGGTTTTACAATATGCCTGGCAAAAGAGTCGAGTTTAAGTGTTTTAATAACAGGAAAATATTCTTTTAGAAATTTATTATCTAGCACCAAGTGGTTATGTACAGGTGGTGTATGTTTATGGATGACAAGCGTTTCAAGATTAATTCGTGCCCTGGTGTATTTTTCTCGAAACAAGATTTGGACCTTGTCCAAGTCGGGGGTGTGGCCTGTTGCGTATATGTCTGGCGACTTGCCTGTTGAAAGGCAGTGTTGCACTGAAGAATTTTATTCTACTTTTAATTTGAAGTTTGATTTATGGGATGCCATACGTTCCTTAAGTTTTTGAAGGGATTGTTCTACATATGTAGCAGTACAGGTTGGCTCCGTACAGGGAATTCGACAAACAGTATTGGGTGTGGAAAGCATGGCGCCCGATTTATTGTTTTTAATTTCATGGTGCATGGTTCATGGTGCATGTAATATTTTGGTGGCTGTTTGAAACAAGTCGGATGTTATTGATGTTAAGTTTCTTCTTAAGGACTTCAGAGATGCCTTTGAAGTAAGGCAGAGCAATGAAACTCGTAAGGGGGGAGGGGGGGAATAAAATGCTTCGCCGTCCGCTGTTTTAGTAACAGCGACCATGTCAACGGAATCAGAAAAAAATTTGGGGGAAGATGTAGAGAAACAAAACAACTGAAGGGGATTTGCTGATTGAATGAGCGAAGCGAGCAAAATCAGCGATTGTTAGCTAGTGGGTGAAAAAATGGGATTGAAGATTATAAATGTGAAAATTTATAGAAATGAAATTCCTCTATAAAAAAGTTACACATGAGGATGTGTACCCTAATAGGTGTAACCTTATGTACGTTCACAGTCCTATGAAAGTTGTGATATCCACCCAAAACAAAAAAACTGGTTCAAAAACCCGCCAAGTTTCCAAAAACAATCGGCCTTTGAAGGTAGTGATATCATTCAACCAAGGAAAGGCCGCCAAGGTCAATCCTATTAGCCAAGTTAATCGAACCAAATAATACTTTGGATGTTAAATGAAAACTTGAAGATTGCTACAGGGAGTAATAATCTTCAAATTTTCATGCAACTTTCGAACTATTATTCGGTGCGATTAACTTGGCTAATAGGATTGACCTTGGCGGCCTTTCCCTGGTTGAATGATATCACTACCTTCAAAGGCCGATCGTTTTTTGGAAACTTGGCGGGTTTTTCTACCAGTTTTGGTTTTGGGTGGATAAGAATGTTTTACCTTGTTAAATCGCATAGACTTTTTGCTCATGGCTAGCGCAAAATTGAGACAGCCTACATAGCTGAACTTTTGCACACGGATGCATCATGATCTGAGCATGGTCCTTTTGTTGGTTTGGGGGTTGTAAGGGTCAGGACAAATGGTGGGAGGGTTTTGAAATTCGCCACCAGGGAATTTCAATTTCGTTTTTTCCAAGTTGCAACCAAAGATTTCAAGCAACAATGGCTTGAACAATCAACACTGGTCCTGGACGAACTACTGTAACGAAGGACAAAATAAGCAAGCATTTACGTTGCCGTCGATTGCCTAATAATAAAGGGATGCACGTTACATGTTGGTTACACAACAATACGAGCATCCATGAGCAAACGTGGTTTTTGGTTTAACCAACAAATAAAATGGTTCGCGTTCGTGTGTTAGTAACGGGGGTTTCTGCATGACTAAATTTGAACGAAGAAATCAAACAAAAAAGTTCTTAATTTTGCTGATGTAACGGCTAATTATTTATAGACATGAAATGCCTCCAAAAAGAAAGGTAGAGCGGAATATAAGATGGTGCGCTGACTTTTTGTATGTTCACAGTCCTAAGTTACATGTGCCTATCAACTACAAGCAACTAAAAACATAACTTGTCATGTCGAGAATAAATTCTAATGGTGCCAAAATCTTGAAAAAGTAAGGGAAGCTACAAGGATAAACAAAACAACCAAAGGGCATGCGCTGATTGAGTGACCGAAGCGAACGAATTCATCTATTGTTAGCCAGTGTCTGCAAGAATTGGATTGAAGAAACGTAAGCATGTGAAGAATGCTCGTACAATAAACTAAGCCATGCCAATTTTGCTAATCAAACGGCTAACTGGCAATGGTAAATTTGAAAATTATCAATGTGAAAATAGATAGCAAATTCCTCCAGTAAAAAGGTTCAGATGAAGATAATACGGTGTAACCTTTTGTACGTTCACAGTTCTATGAAAGTTGTGATATCCATCCAAAACCAAAAACTGGTTTAAGAAAGTTTCCAAAAAGGATCGGTCTTTGAAGGTAATGATATCATTCCATCAGTTAAAGGCCGCCAAGGTTAATCCTAATAGCCAAGTTAATCGCACCGAATAGTACTTTAAACGTTAAATGAAAACTTGAAGATTGCTACCGCTAGTAGCAATTTTGTAGTTTTCATTTAACTTTCGAACTGCGATTAATTTGGCTAATAGGATTAACCTTGGCGGCCTTTCCCTGGTGGAATGAGATCACTACCTTCAAAGGTCGATCCTTTTTGGAAACTTGGTGGCTTCTTTTCACCAGTTTTTGGTTTTGGGTGGATGTTAATTACATAGACTAAATCTAGAAACACACTAGTGTGTGTCACCAAGTTAGGCAGCAAACATCACATCAATTCAATTGGCGAGGACGTAAACCATTGTAGCGCGGCGCCCTAGCGGCTTTCAATGCAAAATCTTACCATCAATAACATTGCAAATGTGTTACTAGATAGCTAATTCTAGCTGTCTACTTGTAGTCAGCTCATCCCCATGTCATTTCCCATAGGTTGATTATTCTCTGATACCGAAATAGCGGGAGAAAATTGGACGAATGATTGCAGTGTGATACTAATTGCGTTATTTTTTCTGGTTTACAGCCTGGGGTGGAGGGGGGGGGGGCAATGGCATGGGAGGGCGCGTAAATCCGAAAGTATTGTTAATACCATTATTAGTATTGTCGGTATCGTCTGTGATGGTACGGACAATGACAACGTGTATACTGACATGGGTATCTAGACACACGCTAGTATGTCATCTCAAATCTATACAATCTATACCAGAGGCCACCCTCCTAACAGAGTGATCAGAACTAAATAACGCAAAATTAAAAAAATTAAAACTGATAAAAGGGACCACCAAGTTCTTGATAGTTCGGCTCTTCAAAGGAGTGATATCAACACAACAAAACATTTGATATTTGCACCGAATAATACTTTGGACGTTAAATGAAAACATGAACATTCCTACCGAAAGTTGAGAATGTTTTAGCCTCTCAAAGGAGTGATACGAAATTAACATATTGGAAAAATGGCCACTCAAGCTATTGTTGATGTGGCACTTTATTACACATCTGTAGCCTAGCTCAGTTGCGTCTCATACACAATTTAAAAAAATAAGGAATATCACATCAAAAACCAAACCTGTTAGGGACCATTCATAAAGTATGACAAGCTTTTTTTTGGCCAATTTTGACACCCCTCCCTCCCCCATGTCACATTTTGTCACATCGACTCATACGCCCCTGAAAAAGTATGTCACACTGACCTCACCCCCCCCCCTCTCGACAATTTTTTTCTGGGAATGCAATTTTGTGGACCAGCACAAAACTTTAAAAAACTGCTTATTTTATCTGCCATGACCAGTTAAAAATGACTAGTCACAAATAAAGGAAATGGAAATAGTCGATTTAACGCTCTCGGCACCTGCTAAGGTTATCTCCGGTAGGAGAGGGACAATTTTGCTAGGACATACCAAGGATCGTTCACATGTCACAATCGACAAGAGCACGAGCACATTTCCGAGGCGCTTCTATTCTCGAAGGCATGGGGGCGGGGCCAGGATTGAGACTACGAATTAACATTGCCGAGGAAGTTGCCAAGTGACAGTTATGTTCGGCAGTGTAGTTATGTTCGGCAGTGTAGTTATGTTCGGAGTAGTTTTTAGACGTAAATCATAACATGTATTTTGCGATTAATTTTATGTAGCTTTCCTTGACAAATTTGTTTTATCTTAAAAGCCAATCGTAAGTAGCCTAAATTTATAAGTACAAAATTTAAGTTGTCACACTGCCATCACAAAGTTTTAAAGTAAAATGTAAATACACCAACACGTTCGTGTAGCTGGAAAGCGTTTTAAGGAAAAAGAGGTCGCATCTTTGTTGGGCTATAACTAATGTCCTCGGCAATAGTATAAATCGATCGAAGCAGCAGTGTTTTTGGCGGCCATACTGTGTAAATCAGTGGCATGTGCTTGTTTTCTTTTAAGATCCGGCCGATACTGTGGCAAAAAACTTAACACCACTGCAAAGCGTTGAGCGAATGCTCCCCAGAATCAATTCTATGACGTCAGACAGTGACTTCTCTCAGTCCATGCACACTTTAGGAATTGACTGAGGCTATCTTACTGATATTTCCTCCATTTCAGTTCTTCTAGGCATTAATGACATGTAACATTGAGGATGGAAAAATTGGTTGAGAAAACCTTCAATTCAATCCTTTCCTAGCCTAACATTCAGAATGAGCTATACATTACATTCCACAAGGCAAGTGGCCTGTTTGTTTCGTTGAAAGAAATGGCTTGTGCATGCATTCCACCATCTGATGCAAGCAAGTGCAGATAGTTCTAGACTTTCATTTGGTGACAGTGCCACTTTAATTCCTAGAATAGTAACAGGTTCAACCAGAAGCAGTTTTACAGCACCTTATTTTAAATTAGAATTTTAGAATATTAGAAAATTTTCTATTAAAATTTTTTTCTTTTTATAAAATATAAAAGTGTGACGTCACGTTTTGTCACATTAAACTGACCCCCCCGCCCCCCCTTCGGAGCGTGACATACTTTGTGAATGGTCCCTTAAAAGAGACCGTAAAGTTACGATTGGTTCGGCCCTTCCAAGGAATAATATCAACACACCAAAACATTCGCCAAGTTAATCGCACCGTCTAATAGTTCGAAAGTTAAATGAAAACTTGACTAGTTTCAGTTAACCTCCGAACCATTAAACGGTGCGATTAACTTGGCGAATAATTTGGTGTGTTGATATCACTTCTTGGAAGGTCCGAACCATTCGGAACTTTGCGGTCCTTTTTTTTTTTTACCAGTGATGGTTTTTTGATATGTTAAGAAAGTTACTATCTCGACGTGTCGTTTAAGCAAGTAGTGCAAGAATAGCTACACGGTGAAAGA
>JAHWFP010152549.1:0-11034 GCA_023313725.1 Lithobius niger | reverse complement strand
ACGGAGATTCGGAATAACCACGTGTTGCTGAGTTACTAAGAACATCAGAAGCGAGACAGTCGAACAGGTCCTTCCAAAACGACCAAACTGTGTGCGAACCATACGCACGCTTCTGAGGACAGTTTAGTACCTACAATGCACAGAAACCTCAACAGAACGTCCCAAAAAGTGTCTGATGAGGGAAACGACGTCACCTTTCATCGCGGCTGATGGCTCCATCCAGAGTCAGTCGATAATCATCCCAGAATCGGTTGATAAACTAAGCTTCGCACATGAAAGGGCGGGTTTACGCAACGACAATTTTCTCGCTTACTAGCTTTCACTTGGTATTTCTAGTGTATAATTTTCGCTAATGGCTAATTTCCAATTTTCCTTTTACTTGGTTAATACTAAATCTGCTGGCTGCTTCTCATCTCATCGGAGCATGTGGCTTGTGTATACGTAGTAACCATGGCAACAACGCGGACGTAGATCTTCGCCTTGTGTCTCGCGACACGACGTACGATGCGTGCAACAAGACAGCGTCGGCAACAAGAAAACAAGTTTACAGCAGTACAAGACGACGGACTGATTTCAGAATGCAGGCGTTCGATGGTTTCTCTTCGATTCCATAACTTCGAAACGGACGCCATGTTGGATTTTGAATTCCGTAAAAATAAACCTCCCATGCAGGCTGCTGCTATTAGTTAGCTCCCTCAATCCCTCAGTCGCGTTCAAGATGATGTCACTTCCGTTGAGCGGGCACGTTCTGAACGAAAGATGAAAAAAATAAGTTTGCATATAGGAACATCGGTTACGTAATAAATGCGTCCGAGCAAGAATTAAAGTAGTTTGTTGGATTCTTTTAACTCTCGTTTTGTCTTTGGAATGTTCTGTTATAGCTCCGTCGAGTGTGCTGTGTTTTGGCATGTACCAAACTGCGTGCAGCAGCGGACTTTATTTTTGCACATGTGTGGCGGTTTAGGAAGGACCTGGAACTCTATCGCGTGCTGTGTTCGATGGGATTGGATGCTGGGAAAAGGCGAGAACGATTTCCCGATTTGGGCGCACCCAGGTGGCGCTGTGATCACACCGTCTGGCCGCTGCAACAAACATCTATCATTTTCTTTCCTTTCTTCGAAAAGACGCTTCCCTGCACGCGTCCTCACAGTCCCTGAACAAGTTAGTTAACTGGGTCTTGTAAACCTCGTTTCAGCCCCGCAGCCAAACCTCTTGAGGTTGCGTCTGGTGGTGATATCTTTCGTACGTGATGTCTGCTTACACGTCTGGGTCTAGTCTCACTCCCAAGCTGGGAGAGAATCTTTGCCTGTGGCATGGACGGATAAAAGAGACATTTTATGCTGAATTTCTTTTTTACAGACTTTGATTTAGAGTTTGCATATGGCCGTTGAAGTTCATAAAATCTGTTGAAGTCTCGTGAATGAGAACTATCTGTGCAAATGATTGTGAATCTTCCGGTTTAGAAAATGTGACAAATGAGTTAATCGATTAATAAACAATACATGACAAGGGAGGGATGAAGGCTTAATGGCGCGTCGACAACGAGGTCATTAGCGCCAACCTCAGTCACAGTGCAGTGGCTAGCCGGGTAGCCACTGAGCCACACATTACAGAGATGTTAAACAAACCCCAAATCTAGATCTTATCATACATCTGCACCTCCTGCAAAAATTAAAAAGTCTTGAACAAGAAGCCGGACTTATTGCCCAATTGACGCACTATGTCTCGTGGAAGATGGAAACTGTGATGAACACCATCAAGATGGTGACAATCAACAAGAATATGACGGACCGTTAAGTAGCCGTCGACACCAATGACATTCAGGAAGGATAAAATCCCGCCCCTCAAAGTTATAAGGAAAAGGGTTGGTTAACCTTGTCAGAATACAAGAAACACTGATATGAGAAAGAAAAACAACTGCCTAGACTGGGAATCGAACACAGGATTCCCACTTAGTACTAACTTCTGCTCTCCCAACTGCGTTACCGGGGCAAACCCTGACTACAGTACCTGCCCGACCTAGTAAGGCTTTGTCACTAGTAACCTAAAGGCCGTCGAAACATACCAGGCATATCGTTAGCTTCGTTCACTCTATTCGCGTAGCTCCAATCTTCATATAGTTTAGTTGATGTCTCGAGCCTCACAGAATCGATGTATTGACTCTTAAACACGCGAGATATTTCGAGTCCATCGCAACATTTAGATAGTATGTATTTTGTGCAGTAAAAAGAGTTGGTTTTACGTTGAAAAGACTTATTTCAGTCAATTTTCAACCTAGATATCTGTTTTTTGTTTGTTTGTTTGTTTGTTGTGTTCCAACCAACTGAAGCCAATTTCTTTGTCAAGTTTCTAAGTGCGTAAGGAACAAAAATCCTGTTGAATGATTTGCTGATAAATGCTTATCTGTTGTTACTGCATCGGTAAACATAAAAGGAACAATATTATTATTACTCGTTATATTCATGTTAACGTATTTATGTAATGTTAGTCGTTGATTGAGTGATTCATTAAGAGAGAGGAAACCAAACTAACTGCTAAACAATGGAGCTTCCTTTAACATGCTTTAACTTAACGTCGTCTTAGTGCGAAGGTTTTTTTCGTTGTTGAACGTTAATTTTTTTAATAATTTTCCTGGGTAGGTCTATTATAATGTCATCTCGAACTTTGGCTTTATAAACAATAATATTTAAGTGTAGTATAATATTCGCGTATTAGAGAGTAAAATTTGTTCAAGTTCTGCTATGAAAACACGCCTGATTGGTAAAGCGAGCAAATCGAGCGAGGATGAGTACTGAAACTGGATTTTGATTTTCCGGCTGTTTATCTGTGTGTGTGTGTGTTTGTCAAATGACACGATAACTTTCGAAGATTTATTCTCATGTGGTTCAAATTTCATAACAATTTGGTACATGAAATTAAATTCGATCATCGAATGGCTAAAACGAATTTTTATTAGTGGTGATAGGGGAGCCCAATCTATAAGGCCAGTGGCTCCGAGCACTACATGAACAACAGAAATCCACTGCCCTTATAAACAGTAGTGAAAGTTCTTTTAGTATGAAGTTCGCAGAAAATAATTATAAATTGTAAATAAAAACACTTTTACTGCCAATTTCACACGCTTTGAAACAACGTGGCCACTTCTTTTATCTTTTCTACAGTAAATCGCACGTATGTTGGCGACATGTCCAGATGTCTCGGTGTTGGACATGTCTCGGTGTTGGATTCGTTGGCTTCCGTGTTGATTTCATTGGATTTATACGTTTTTTTTCGTTGCATGGCTAAGCCGAGTTAATGTAGCGGCCGTCAGGTATTGCAGTCATATTAAAATAGCTTTCAAAAGACCGTGCTCATTGTAATATCTACATTTTTAGCAATAAAAATTGAAAATCAGTTCGTTGGTTCGATCTTTAGTTTAGAAAAAAAATGTCCCCGTTTGGAAAAACAACAACAAGAATATTGCAGTCTATTAGCAACAAAAAGGTGATTTCGTGTTATTGTCATTCCACTTAACAACAAATAGGTTAATTCGTGTTGGTGTCATTCTACTAACCAAAAAAAAAAAACCGAAGAGTGACGGTGTTTATCAAATTCCCTGTGGCGAACCAAGCTGCTGAGCGTCTTACACAAGTACGACGAAGCAAATTTTGTGTAAAAGGTTATCATCCCACAAATCAAATCTTAAATGTAATGACACAACTAACTCTTTACTGCAGCACCGAATAAAGACAGGGCACACAACCGATTTGGTATAACCTAATTCTGTTTCAAGAAAAATATTACCGACCCAGAATTAATTTGGAAACTGTCTGCATCCTTACTCAGCGCCCACGAGGTAAAGACCACCCTGTACAATAAAAAAACACTAATTCAAGATAACCAAAATGTATCGGAACTCCCTTATGGTAAAACAACTACATACAATAAATAACTATTTATACAATAAAAAAAAAAATATAAAAGAAAGAATTCCCTATAACCAATATGTATCGGTCACCAATTAGATGGGACGTCGTTATGGTAAAAGCAACTACTTGAATCTCAAAGGAAACTGTGAGAGAGTTCCAATGGTCACAGTCTGGCTTTAAATGAGTTTAGAGTAGCAACATTGACAACATCATTAGGCAGTGCGTTTCAGGCTTTAACGAATCTGTTACTAAAGTAAAATTTTCGACAATCAAGTTTCGATTTCTGAACAGCTAATTTAAATTTGTGGCCCCGAGTTTTACTGTGTTCACGCACAAGAAAAAATTGTTTGGGGTCTGTAATGGTAAACCCACGTAAAATGGGAAACGTGAGGTCAAGATCCGCACATAACCGTCTCAGTTCTAAGGAGTCAAGGCCCAATTTACTTAAACGATCCTTGTAAGCTAGCGAATGAAACCCCGGTATAGATTTTGTGAACCGCCTTTGAGCACTTTCAATGCGCTCTATATCACCCAACAGACGAGTAGACCAAACTTGGCTTGCATACTCAATGATTGGCCTAACATACACCTTAAAAGCTAAGATTAGTGTGGGTATATCCCCGGAAGTAAAACATCTCCTGATAATTGCTCCTCTTTGCCTAGCCGTATAAATAATTTTGTTGCAGTGAGATGCCGGTTTAAGATTGGAATTAAACCAAACCCCTAAATCACTAACTACATCAGATGAAGGTATGTCGATGCCATGTAGGCTATAGGTATTTTTAGGGTTTCTTCTTCCTAAGTTTAGGGTGTTACATTTTTGAGCAGCAATAGGCAGTTGCCACATCTCTGACCAGTCTTCAATTACATTTAAGGGGCTGTTAAATTTAATAAGGTCTGTAGTACGACCGGAAAGGTTGACATCATCAGCAAATATGAATAATGGTATGTCAATATCACACTGTAAATCGTTAATATAGAGGGTGAAAAGCAGAGGGCCCAGTATGGATCCTTGTGGTACCCCACTGCTGACCAAACGTTCATCGGACAAGGTTCCTGCCACAGCAACTCGTTGAGTCCGACCAGTCAGGAAGGCCTTTATCCAAGCCAAAAGTTTCCCCTCAAATCCCATTAACTGCAGCTTTAAAAGAAGCTTAAGATGAACGACAGATTCAAAAGCCTTTGCAAAGTCTGTAAATATGACGTCAACTGGGATACCAGCATCCAAATGTCTGGTCCATTCATCCAAAGACGTTAAGTCAATTCAATACACTAGAAGAATTTGTTCGAAAACCGAATTGGTTGTTGTGAAGTATCGAGTATCTCACAACGAATTTCCACATGATATTCTTAATGATTTTTTTCTCATTATTTTACAAGGTACACAAGTGAGAGCAATTGGACGGTAATTTATTGGATTTGAACCATCGCCTTTTTTAAATATCGGCGTTACTCTAACAGTTTTCCAAACAGTTGGAAAGACACCGCACTTATAAAGGAAAGTGTAAAAATATGTGCCAGAGGTCTATAAATTTGATGGATAATCTCTTTATAAAAATATGCAGAAAAGTTATCTGGTCCAACTGCTGTATTTGGTTTGAAAGAAAGCATAGCTTCACGAACTAAAAATGGGCTGAATTTAACATCATCGCACAACTCTAATGCAGCAATATCATTTAAACACGGCCTACAATTCTTGCCATCGTCAATAATGCAGTTATTTATGAAAGTAGAATTCAGTGCATTAGATTTGTCATAATCATTAAGTAGATAAACATTATTTTTTTTTAATGCACGGTGGTGACGTCACCTCAACACATCCCAATGCTAAAAGTGTAGCCGTTATATACGGTTAATCTGAAAACCCACACATGCCACCGTGGGTTAATTTTGATAACCCACACTTTTTCCGGGGTCTACACAACCCCTGCTCCAGCCGGGGTGACATGTGACATATAAAGACCGACTTTGCAAAACTACCGTACACAACACAAATTCAACCAGCACACCCAAAAGTCGGTGACTGGGACTGAATATAGGGACGTCCGCCCGTACGTGAGACTTTCGTACACAGGAAGTTTAAACCGGAAGTTTGAGTTCAGGAAATTACGTTATGATTCACAAATAAAATTTTCAAATAATTTTTTTTTAATCTCAAATAACTAGATATGTTCGCTCGACGTCACACCTTACCATTAAAACACATATCCGTGAAGTCTAGCCGTTTTCAGCACTCGTGCGATTTCCCTCCACCCCCTTGATATTGGAGTAGCCGTTTTTCGCAGACGAGCAAATATCGCCGTTAAAACGGCTAGACCTCACGGATATCTATTACTTAGTTGGAGGAATTGTACGAAAGGTTTTTGTTTTCTCCTTGACAAATTTAAAGAGACAAGACAGATTACCACTTTAATAATAACGCTTTCCTTGGAACGAGCAACTTCACGCATCATTTTGGAATAATTGGCTCTACTAAAGTTGTAATTAAGCCTATTTCCTTCACTACGATTCAGACTATAAACACGCCAGCATTTTTTCTTAATTTTTTTGAGTTTAAGTAACTCAATTGTGATTTATGGGTTGAGGTAGAGGTAGAAGGTAGAAACCCCTCCTTGGATAATAGCAGTAAAACAATCCCAGGCTGTCTCTACATTTTCAATGGCAAGCAAGATGGTCCAGTCAGTACTGCTAAGAAAGCCCATAATCAATTCGACTGCCCAAAGAAGGCTCAAGGGACAGGAACAGTGGTCATTAACATTGAGTTTGGCAGTGACCATGTTGTGGTCGCTAGTGCCAAAATGTTCGATTGCATCCACATCAACAGCCAGACGATCGCTGTCGACCAAAATTAAATCCAAGATAGCATTACCTCATGTTGGTTTGGTAACAAGCTGTCTAAAACCCAAATCAGCAATGGTGTCCGAGAACGTTTGTTGAACTCTGTTAGTAGAGCTACAAGTAGACCAGTTTACATGTGACTGATTGAAGTCACCAAATATAATATTTGATAACGAACGCTTGTCATGTTTTTTTTTTTTTAAAACTCCAAAACTATCAATGTCTTTCTCTGCGAAATCGGCTGGGAGGTAGCCCATAATTACATTAATACTGTGATCTACCAAACTAAAGGATAAAGCCTCCACATCGACAGCAATATCGGTTACCACAACATTTATGTGACTTCTGTAAGCAACCAAGATACCACCTCCCCTGGAAAAGCGGTCACGCCTACAGTGTACCCTGACTTAACTCGATATCATTGCGTTAGTGATGCCGTCGTGTAGCCAAGTTTCCACCCCAAACACAAGATCAAATTTACCATCAAGGATAACAAGGCGAAATTCACACATTTTTTCAACCAGGCTGCGAACATTGAAGCTAAGACATTCCAAAATTAAGCTATTCTTTGCACCGGTTGTTAACGTAAAACTGTTGGGAATTAACTCCTTAAAAAAAACAAGGTACTGAATGAGTTGAGATGTGGTCCATGTCGAGGACCTTACAGCATGTTAGTTTTCCATCAGTGTATGGCTGAAGTCAAAGGAGAAATCCTTCACGAATGCTTCACTGAGGCACTGTTTACCGCTAACTGAGACATGTAGTTGATCAGCTGCTAAATAGTATGATCTATGGAGAACCTGGTTCCAAATACTTACAAACCTGTAATGTCCGCGGCCTATCTTGAGTTCGCCCCAGAACGACACGAATAATCAGTTAGCAGAGTATTTTGGTAGCAGAGTGCCTTGTTGATATCCAAGATGGTTACAAAAATAATGGCGGCCGTCGATTAATGCCGCCCCCTCTAGGAAAACGTAGCCGCTCGTACAATACCTGCAGGACTCAAGTTAAACCGCGTACACAACAAGGCCATATTTTTTGCACATATTCATTAAATGGCCATTACAATGAATTAGGTGGCGATTCATAAAATAATTGCCACACCACCTGGGAAATAAGCCAATAATAGTTATCAATGCATCCGGTGCAACACCACGAACACGATTTACCACTTTACTAAGTTTCTCTGCAATCACTTCTGGTGAGTCCTTGACCGACGTCATTTGAACCCACACAAAGTGACACCTGAGTAATTTAACGTGGTACTTTTATGATGTTGGGAATTCTGTCATTTATATCTTCGATTTTGGATAAACGTCAGATGTAGAACCCTGAGATGAATAGTTCCTCAATTGTATTCTGGAATTTCCAATAAGAAGATGTAGGGAATCGTCGTTTCCTGCATAATTTGAGGCCTTTCGGGATGATTTAATCTTCTGGACAGCAGCCGGATAAGTGGGTGAATTACCGACTGGATTCATTTAGTTTTAGATTCATTTGGTGTCATTCTACTAACGACAGAGTGGTGAATTCGTGTTGGTGTCATTCTGCTAACAACCTACGGTTAAGAGTGTTGCTTTGCTTTCCTTTCTTTGGTCTGTGGGGAAAAATGCGGTAGTTTCATTGCGAAGACAGAAGAACAACACCCCTCCCCCCCCCCCCCCCTTTTCTCTTTTTTTTTTTTTTTTACCCGCGCATCGACGCAATCACCGACCTGGCAGGCTGATCCCCCCGTAATGCGTGCACCAATGTCCCGGAAAACAGCATCATCGGGAGACACGTAAACTGATTTTGGGGTGATGTAATCGCTCGCCTCCTGAGGAACGCCGCTGACACAATGGCAAGTTGCCGCCAACGCCGAACGCTAACAGCCCGGCACGTCACCTTGACGTGAAGTACTGCTTGCGGTATACGGGAAAACTGGAGAAAACGGGTAAATTAATCATCCATTTGCAGGTGGGGTTCGGGGTAAAGAGATAGGGGTGTTTGGTGGGAGGGGGAGGAGGAGAGAGAGTTGAGGCAGCGGGAAAGCTCGTGTTACCGACAGCATGCCAGAACATGTAGCAGACAAGTTACGCCGATAATTGACAGCATGTTGCCAGTAATTGATACGTCTGACGAAAAGGAGGCAAAACATGCTTGTCTCCTTCATTCTGAAGACTTGGACTGCCTGATGGAGGCTTCAGTCGGAATAATGGTGTAAATAGAGGCTGAACGGTATGAGCCTCCTTGAAGACTTGAAGGTCAGTAGCTCGGAATTCGCTGCTTGTTCGTTTTGATGGGAGGCAAAAAATAAAAGTGCGCCGAGCTATTCAAGACGAGGTAGTTGAGATTTTTCACACAATGCTGGGTTCATCACACTGATTGTGGACGAAAGTCTATTCTACAGCTTGTAGCACACTACTCCGCTCCGTCCCGTTCCGTTACGACGACTGGCTGCAACGGATGGTCCAGCGCACATTGCTTCCATCGCTAACCGTTTCAATCAGCTCCGCTGGGCTTTTAAATTTGATCGCGCCCAAATTGGCAATGCAAATGAAGACGACTTGTAGTGACCTTAAGTAGGTAGTTAAATACAAAGTCGTAGTAAATTAGGTATTAGTTCTTTAGGCTCGGGCATGACGAATTAAGTCCAGAAGGCAACTGAAATAGGTTCGCATCTGTATTTAGTATAGGGGAAAGGCGTTGTACGCAGGCGCGTGACGGACGATGACTGCACACACTTCTCCGATGCGATTACTTCTTCGGTGCATACACTTCTACGATGCGATCAGTTTTTGACTGGAAGGATTCTGCCTTGACAATCCCGTCCGTCAGCCGACGGGTCGTCACGGAACGGAATGGAGCAGTATACGCGGCTCTCTAATTTACATACTTTTAATCCAAACAGAAATTTGACAGCGTGCGACGTGACGTGACGGAACGGAACTGAGTACTGTGCGACAAGCTCAACTTGTTGAACCGTCAAAATGCAGGACGCTCGCCTTATGACTGGCTTACGGATAGTCGTTCTAACACAAATCGTACCGTAGTCAGCCACAACCTAGTGTAGTAGACTTGACGTGAGGCCGACGTTGTACTGCGATTTGCATGAACCGTGTCTTTCTTGCTCGGATTTCCAAGGGGAAGGACAACATCGTTCACTTCGCATTTTCTGAAAGGGAATATGTGTGGGGTTTCTGTTTACAAAATGCATTTATACGTTTTAACAATCTTTGATGCTGGGTGACACGGCAGTTTTGCTATGCTTTTAATTTGAACTTAACCTGGAGATGGTAGATTTCGAAACGTTGTTTTGTTTTATTGTGCACTTTGGGGCTTTTATTTACAATTACCACAACGTTGTCTGCACCCTCCCCATCCCACCTACACCTCCCCCCCCCCCCTCTCCACCCACCCCCAATAAACACAAAAAGTCAATTAACGTTCTACTCGTCCAGGAGAGGATTGAGTCTAGGACTTAACCCGGGACCTATGGAATATGAGAAGGTTTACAGCCACAGGTCCTGTCATTATGAAAATCTTCCTATAGAATATAAAATAGTGTGATTGACTTTAAAAGTGCCTTGGTCGTGCCTTGAGTCTGATTTATTTTGTAACATTAGTTGTAAAAGGATGAGCCCTCATTTGTGATCAGCTTGATGGCTTAAATCAAGCTAAGCATCACAGCTGGATCAAGCCAGCCCAAAATCTTGAACAAGCAAGATGTTATAATTTTCCTCTCCGATTGTCACGCCGCAAATCTTCTCTACTTGCATGTTTGCTGGGGGTGAATGGCCAATCTTAGTCTTGGTCTTACATAGGTGGGCATTATCTACGTGTTGTAATCTTATTTCCGGTTCCTGCCTCTAGAACCTTCTAGAACTTTCCATTTCCCATAATATATATCCTTGTTATTTCGCGGTTGTCAGGGTATTATCTGCTGAAGATCTAGATTGATCAAGCATGATTACAACCATTCATCAAGTTGCAGTGAATAGACATGTAACTTGGGTGATGTTTCGAGGATTGCGACGACAGTAATCTGGCGGACTCGATGAATGCTGTCAAAAGCATTCCATTGCTAACATCTTAAAAAGACATAAATCCTTCTGGTATATCGTCCGACCCGTTGAGAATAGCGTTTGCAACATTTACACAGGTTAGAGTTAATGTCGCAAAATCACTTCGCACGCAAGAAAAACAAGAAAATGAAAGTGTTGGCAACATTTACATACGTTTGAACTAATGTCGCCAAAATTAGTCATGCAGGAAAGCCAACAGGGATTTATGTTCCTTTAAATCTGCA
>JAHWFP010152548.1:0-13937 GCA_023313725.1 Lithobius niger | reverse complement strand
CCATCCTTCTGGCGTTCTTCCTTGTACCGGGCATAGCGGGGTTGCACTAGTGGTGCATCGGCCGTCCATTTTTCACCTAGGAAAGGACCCATTTTCATCAAGAAGCCTTTTTGGGTGTTCCATTTTCACCTTGGACCCCAGCCTTCAGTGAGTAACCAAGAGACAACCTGAGTAGTTGTGAGTATTGTGAACTGTGTTTGAGATAGCAATAACTTTTTATATTGCAGTGGAGATTAGTTTGGATCAGTCAGTGCTTTTTATTTTACTGGAAGATATTGTGTGGGCCTATGTAGGCTAGTGCCTTTTGACTTTTACCTTTGCTGAGACTTTATCCTGATTACCTTTGATTTGTGTAGGCTACTAAATTTTAGCCTTGAAGTGACTTTCCATAGCCTATAGGCCTAAGACTTTCAGTATTGTGTGATTTTATGCCAAGGTCTACTAGATCTAAGCCAGATTTAGACCCTGACTCTTGGAGTTTAAGTTGGGACCCTAATAAAATAGGGAAAAGGTCTAGAAGGGAACAAGCAGCTAAAATGACTACCCCTATTATTCCACAAGTTGTGCAATCACCATTAGGGGTTACTCCATCAAGATTAGCAGCTCAATTTCCCCCAGCTAGCCTTAATGTTCAGGTGACACCTAATTTGGGTCTGAAGACTACATCAGCAGGCCTAAATGTTAGTGTGTCAAGCCCTACATTGACTTTACCAAACGTTGGACAATTATTTTCACCAGTAGCAAGTAATATTAGTGTTACAGGAGGTGTTCCATTTGTACCAGGCATGCCTTCAAATGTGAATTTGCCTTTTCCACCTCCTTTTCCTCCTGCTTGTGTAGCTTCGGTAGCAACTACAGCTAGTTTACAGCAGCAGCAACTTATTCCGGTAACCCTAACATGGACTGACCCCTCTGGACAGGTTCAAATATGTTCTATTTTACCAAACGACCCTGTGTTCCAAATGCTTGGAAAGCCTTCGGTAACTGTATCTTCAATGCCAAATTATTCTGCACCCTTGCCTGGACCAAGCCAAGTAACAACTCAGATGCCTACTCATGTGCCAAATTATTTTAGCCAACCTTTTTCAGCTAGTAATTCTACTGACACTGCCATCTTGGATTTGAGTGCTAAATTGGATTCAGTAGTTAATTTTTTATGGGGAGGTACGAATTCTTCAAGTAGGCCTGCTTCAAGTTTTGCACCTAAGCCACCATTAACTTCAACAACTAATGTTTTCAGTTCACCTGTTATGACACCTAGCAGTAATCTAGTTGGTAGTAGTTCAAGTGTTGTTAGTCGTTCATCACAGAATAATTACCAAAGAGCTGTTGAAATGTCAATACCTTTGCCTAAAATGGAAGCTTTGAAAATTGGAGAATTTAATGGGTTGAATGACAAAATTTTCCCCTCAGCTTTTATTATGAAATTGGAAAGAATTTTAAAGGTTAGGAAGGTTGATGAGAAATTATTTATCCACCAAACTGTTCCATCATGGTTAACAGGGGATGCTGTTGACTGGTTTTTGGCAAATGAACCTTTTTCTAGTTGGGAGAATTTTAAAACCTTGTTTTTGGCTAAGTTTGAAGTACAGTCACATGGGTATAACCTAATTGCTAAGGTTAGAACTATGAGAATGCAAGAAAATGAAAGTGTCATTAAGCATTTTAATAAATGCACAGATATTTTACAAAACACAGGTGCTAGAATCAGTGATTTTGATCAAATTGAGGCTATTTTGGAAACACTGAATTCGACTTTTCACATGCCTATGATGTCAAGAAAATTCACTTCTTTGATAGATTTTAAAATGCAAGGTCTTTTCTTGGAAAATATGATTCAAAGAAGACAGGCTAATCCAATCCAAGCTGGAGTTTCACATGTTGGTAACACTAGAAATGGTAGAAATCGTGGTAGAAGTTATGGGAATAACAGCACTAGTTTCTTGCCTAAATATAACGCAAAGTACACTTGTAACATTTGTAATACAGTCGGGTGGACTTCTAAATTCTGCCCTAATAGGTCAAATCACCAACAAAATCAAATTGCAATTCGGAAAAACGGCAGCAATAACGATAATTCAAATAGTAGTAATGACCGCAGAAATGGACGAACTTTTTTTAGCAGCCGTGGTCGTAGTGGTAATAACGATAGTGGTAGTCGTGCACAGGGAATTTGGTGCTCAAAGTGTAAGAATTCGTCGCACGAAACACAAAATTGTCGTGTAAATCCCACTATGAGTCGTCCTCCAAATAGAAGCACTATTGCTCAACTTCATGATAATGAGTTGGATTCTGATGCACAGGAATTCGTGCCAAAAAACCCGAAAGCCATCCAGTTTTAGTCGGTGAAGCTGGAAATGGCGTGTCTTCTTTTCAAAACCGACCAATTCCTAACAGAAATTGTCTAGGCGATCTTGTTGAGCCTACACCAGCACCGTGTGCATATTTTTCACTTAAATTTGGTAAAGAATGTGCAGACGCCATACTCGATAGTGGAAGTACGATGTCTTACGTAAATATGTCACTAAAGGATGACTTGCTAAAAATGGGTTGTGAATTTACGCAACGTCCTTTTCGGGTTAGAGTTGCCGATACTCGTTCCGTTGAGTGTCCGGGTTTCGTATTGGCTACGTTTCAGATTGCGCAACGAACGGTAACTTTTCCACTGATCTTGATGGAAAACACAATCCAGCCAGTAATCCTTGGCGTAGATTTTCAGCAGTCAACGGGTTTGCAGCCAAATTTCGCATTGAACACTTGGTTTTGGCAGGATAAACCTTCGAAAAACTACAAGCTAAATCGTGAACCGGGTATGGGCGAAGTCCATCAGTCCCAGGCAACTGCTACATCCATAGAACCAGATGAGTTTTGTGCCACAGAGCAAGATTTTCGTAATAAAGTAAACGAGAGTGACGTTTTGACAGATGACGAAAAAGAACAGTTGTTCAAGGTATTAATGAAATATAGATTTGTGTTCAGTTCGAGAATTGGTTTAATAAGCCCAGTTATGGATATTGATGTTGGCGATCACCCACCAATCGCGTTGAAGCCTTATCCAGTTTCGAAGTTTAAAGAGTTGCAATTACGTCAGCATGTAGATCGGATGCTGGAGCTTGGGGTTATCGTCCCCAGCACGAGTGCATGGTGTTTTCCGGCATTTATCATTCCCAAGAAGAATAACACCACGCGTTTTGTGATAGCATACAATAAATTGAATGAAATAAGCAAGATGCAAAACTTTCCAACCCCTAGAATTGAGGATATGGTGCAGAGGTGCCCTAAGAGCAAGTACCTTACTCTTTTTGATCTGACCGAAGCATACTGGCAAGTAGGGGTGACGAAACGAGCAGGTGAGGTGTCATCTTTTTGCACCCCGTTCGGAAATTTTACCCCTCTCAAAATTATGTTTGGTATCAAGCAAGCACCAGCGTTCTTCTGTGCCTCAGTTTCACGAATGCTCGCCCCTCTACATTATCTGAACGTGCAGAGCTATTTTGATGATATCTCGATTATGTCACAGGAATTTCGATTGCATTTGATGGCGATCGAAGACACCCTAACGATTTTGGGTCGTGAAGGATTCAAAATAAACATAAAGAAGACAGACTTTTGCAAGAAAGAGATAACCCTATTAGGTTATAAGGTTACGAGTGAGGGGGTTTTGCCGAACCCTAGTAAGAAAGAAATTCTGGAGAATTGGCCGCGCCCCAAAAGCATTAATGAGCTCCGAAAATTTCTCGGTTTGGCGGGTTTTTTTCGTAGATTTGTGATGTCATATTCAACTATTGCAGCGCCTTTATTTTCGGTGCTAAAAGGTAAAACTCCGAAATTTGTCTGGGAGGCAAAGCAAGAACAAGCTTACCAGAAAATCAAAAAAATGTTGGTAGACGCTCCCTTGTTAGCAGCGCCTGATTACAATCAGCCTTGGATAATTATGGCAGACGCATCCTTCTCTGGGGCTGGAGCGATTTTATATCAGGTCGATCCACTCACTAAGGAGAAGAAAACCATAGATATAATCTCTAGGCGTTTGACAGTTGCTGAGCAGAGATTTTCTAATAGTGAAAAGGAATTAATGAGTATTATTTGGGCAGTACGTAAGTGGCGTAGATACATAGAAGGGGGTGTGATAACAATTTTCAGCTACCATAGGGCACTTTCGGTTTTAAACAAGGTAAGCGCACCCACGGGACGCTTAGCGAAGTGGCTTGTGGAGTTATCTCAGTTGGACGCTAAGATCTGCTTCGTCCCAGGGTCACAGAATCGCATCGCGGACGTATTGTCTAGACGATACGAATCTGAGAGAGACTTTGCTCCTATCACTAATCCAATCTTGATACCAGCGATGGATGAAAGAACGGGTCAGAATTGTTAAGTTTTTAACAACGATTGTTTGTGTAATCAGTTGGATATTGAACAGATTTCGCTTGATCAGATTAGAGCAGAAACGTTAAAAGATAAATACACGTTGGCATTAAAGTTAGCTTTGGAGGGAGAAACGAAGGAAATAAAGTATGATTCACCTTCGGTTCATAGATTTGTGTTGAAATACCAGCCAAAGTCAATTGTGAGTGACGGAATAATTTATGTGGATGTAAATAAAGATATTGTAAATGCGCCGAATTTGAAAATTTTGGTGCCCCGTTCGCTGCAAAAGAAAATCATTCAGCTAGTACACGATACGTTTACAGGCCCTCATATGGGTGTTTACAAGACGATAAAACGCATATTTCATTTGTACACATGGATGAGTGCTACAAAGTTGATTTCAAATTACGTAAGGACATGTAAAGTTTGTCAGGTCCATAAGGCGCAACAGACTCGTAAGAAGGCTAAAACGATAATAGTAACTGAAAAGGAAGCATGGGAGAGTATTGTATTTGACCTGAAAGGCCCACTCCCACTGGTACGGAGTACAAATGGTTTTACTTACATCCTAGTGGTGCTTGATAAGTGGAGTCATTGGGTTGAGTTAATTCCCCTAAGGAACGCTGAAGCTAAAACTATAGCAAAGGCACTCATTGATGAAGTGTTTTCACGGCATGGCGTACCAGCGGAAATTTTTTCCGACAGCTCCAATAATTTGAGAGGACAAATAATGAAGAATTTATGCCTACAGTGGCGTATCAAAGCAAGATTTCTGTCAGTCTATTCACCTAAGTCCAGCCTAGCTGAGCGATGGATGAAAGAGTTAACAAAAACGCTAGCAATTTACGTGCAAGACGAAAAGTCGGGTCATAGAAATTGGGATTTGCGTTTGAAACAGCTACAGTTAGCATTAAATTCAGCAACTGATTCGGTGACGGGTTTCACCCCAAGTATGTTAGCAACAGGAAGGGAATTGCGAATGCCCGAAGCCCCTGTCGGTAAAGTACACGCGGACGAAGTTAATTACCCATTACACATCTTAAACTTAACTTCACGCATGCGTGCGATAGTTAGAAGAGCGGTACGCAAACGTCAAGCGGCTAAGTTACATCGTGCTGCAAAGGCAGATAAACATAAAACTGGTAAAGAATTTGAAGTAAGAACTAAAGTTTACATACAAAATCACCCTAAAAGTGACAAGTCACGCTATTTTATGAAGAAAATGGCACCAATTTACATCGGAAATTATGAGATTGTTAAAAAGTTTAGTCCTGTAGCTTATCAGCTTAAAGATCTTAATACGGGTATTATTTCTCATTATGTGTATCATATAGATAATTTACGTGAACAGATTTAAGGTGAACGTTACCCAGTTAGTGAAGCAGATTCTGAAGAATTTTAAACTTAAATCTAAAAGTAGTTACTGTGTTTCTTCTGGGTCTTCTTTCGGCCAACAGTAGCTAGATCTAAAATAATTTCGCCTGCGGATCGTGAAATTGCTTGTAAACTGAAAGAAAGACATGTTGTATACAGATAACCAAGGTTCACTAGCGAAATTTCATTCGCCAAGTCAATTGAGGCAGCTTGTAAATTTTTCAGGTTAAGCAGATAAGGTTCGGCAGCTGCCATCTTCGAACTTTTCAGAATGAAAGTGATTCACGTGCAATTCTCACGCTTCCCCTTAGTGACCGTTCCCTAGCTTCTTGAATCTATTATTTTAATTGATGAATCAATAAACTGATTATGTTAATTGTTTAAGATAACAATACTTGAATCAAATAATTAAAAACTAATTGCGAGTTGAACTTAACTGATTGTTACCGCGTTAGTCACATTTGACACGCGTTGTTACCGATATTTGACAACCGATTTTGACGATTTAAGATTTTGGAAGTAAAAATCTTTCTTAGCTAATGATAATAGTAACCGATGGTTAATGGTTACAATTTTTCAAGTGAATTTTCGTGCATGATGCACTTAGTTTTTTTCCTTGACTGTTTTTGCACTGATTGATTGTAATTGTATTTTAAATGTTGAAAAATCGTTTTTGCTTCTGCATAATTTTCGTGAAAATGTTCAAGTAATTAAGTTTGCGTAGCGGGTTTTACGGGAATAATGTCTGAATTTTGACGCGCAAAGATTTCCCAGACCTTACAGAAAACGTTACTAATGTGCATAGGTAATGTCATCCTGCTGGAACAGTCAAACGATTAAATTATTAGCAGATAAAAAGCTCGAACGTCCCCATAGCATCCTTAATTTTAACTTGTTGTTAGTGCGCACCTTCTTGGTATTATTTTTGAATAATTTCTGAGAACTTTGATTATTTTGTATATAAAATACCTTAGCTTAATAAATAATTTTCACTTACCTTAACGAAGCCAGGGCGCTTCTTTTCGAGGGCGGGACCTCTGCAACGACGGTTTCCACAGCTTCCTCGTACTCCTTAAGCTAGGGCCTTAGTGGGCCTCTTTACCTTGATGCTATGGCTCCATGTTATCTATTCTGTACACTCTGTATCTTTATTGATGTATTCCAGTAATGCTATGTACTTTGATGTATGGTCCAGTCCCTGGGGATCAGTGGTCTGGATGGCTCTGGCTTTGCCTGACCCTAGGGGTAGCTGCTAGCAGAGATGGATCATGGGACACCAGGATATAGTACAGGAAGTACCTTGCACCACCAGTGGCAGGTACTGGCTGCAGCTCTAGGTACTTAAGGCCTTGCAGCCCCTTGCAGGCTCACTCTGGGAGCTAGTCCCTAACCAGCTAAGAACTCTTCCTGAAGTGTGCCACTCTGCTAGTAGCCCTGATCAGAGCATCCTTGAACCATTACACAACATCTCCTGAGGACAGACCGCGTGGCCCTGGAATAAACCCTGAATTTACCATCCTTCTGGCGTTCTTCCTTGTACCGGGCATAGCGGGGTTGCACCAACCGTCAAAGAAGAAACGAAGCACAGTCAAAGTCCAAGCAAGGATCCGCATCCATGCCGGGACAGACTGTCAAGAGCCACCAATAAGTTGGAGGCCCTCACTCGGTTCATGAAGCCAGAACGCGAGTGGGGGATTATGTTGGGAAATGGACGCAGCCAACAAGGACGCGTCCTGGCTTCAATGCAAGCGAACAATGCCGCAGCATATGACACACGGTCACATGCTCCTGTTTGTTGTGGTTCGTAGAGTGTAGAGTCTGCCATGCCATGATGGAGTGACGGTCACGCCCGGAGAGTGATGCCGTATATTGTGTGCCAGCAAAGAAACTGACCGATCTGGGGTGCTAGGAAAGCACACAAACTGAGTGTGACAACGACGAGCCTACCCAAGGATGGCATCGACGGCGTGAGCGGCTCCCAGACC
The DNA here is from genome assembly GCA_023313725.1 of Lithobius niger. NCBI lineage: Eukaryota > Metazoa > Arthropoda > Chilopoda > Lithobiomorpha > Lithobiidae > Lithobius > Lithobius niger. The sequence goes on along the minus strand of JAHWFP010152548.1, from coordinate 6,210 downwards.
GCAAGTAAGTCTCCCACACGAACTAATCTGTTACGCTATTCTATTTTCTGGAGGTTGGGACTATTACTCGTTAATTTCTACCCCCACCCTTCCACAGTGTTTATCAGCCATTATTACAGAGAATTCGGGGACACCGCAAGCCTGAGGAACCAGGGACCCCATGTTCTGGCCTGATCTACAGTTCCAGGGGGCACACCACCTGGCAAGTAGTGAGGGTAAGGTCAGTACTCTGTTTGGAATTTTGGGAGGGTTGAACCTTTGCGTCGTTTTGGACGGTTTCGTGCTACTGTGGTAGGGTACGGGTCGACCCGCCTCCTTTTGGACGAAGTCGGCTAAAATAAAGGTGAGGATTTTCGGATAAAGTGAAAACGACAATTTTAAACTTAAAAATTAGTTTTTACTATCCTAAAATACTCCCCTTTAGGCCTACCCGCCCATCGCCCCCGCTCGAGCCGCCCCAGGATCTTGGCCAACGAATAAAAAAAAAACGAACAGCAGAATAGCTCTAGGATCGCTCACACGATAGTGCCTGGGGACAGACTGTGGGTAGCACGAAACTCGGTTAAACTGTGGGCATTGAATGAGCATGTATCTTACGATAAGCTAAAATAAAGGTGAGTATTTTAGGATAGTAAAAACTAATTTTATGTTTAAAATTGTCGTTTTTTTTTTGCATTCGTTTCCTGAGGGATGCTTCTCTCTGGAGGTTTGAAAAGTCGTCGGTAAATGGCCAGCTGCGTAACCCGGTTTGCGCATGCGAAGCCCCTCTTATAAATGCATTCAGGTGAGGTCCACCTGCCGTCTTTTTTCCCTCCACGCTGTAACGGCAGGTGCTACGACGGAGTAGGTGCTTGTAACATCGCCGGTCGCATGGTGTAACTGGATCTTACTATCAATCACTCTACTTGGCGTTTACCTACTTTTTCGGTTAAACAGCACAACTGCTACTGTCCCGATGTAGGGAATGGAGCATTGAAGTCCTAAGCTAAGACATAACTAGTGATTAAATAGCGGGTAATGCTGCCACCAAGGTGGGAATAGGCTAGCTAAGTTAAATTTGAAGAGAATTGTCTTAAATACTAACTTCTAGGGAACAACGAACGAATAAACCGTTGGACGTTTAAAACTCCAGGTTTTTATTTTAGTCAAACATGTTAAAACATTAAAACATTTGCACCTTACATTTACATTTGGTAAATTTACACCTAGTTTAGGTTATAAATGACAAGGGGGAATTTACATTAAATTCGACACTAGAACTTGGCTTAGTTCAAATAAAAACAATTTCAAATAGAAACAGTGAGTTTTTAGGCAACGGGGATTTCGCAAAAGAGCCCTCTAAATTACAGACAGCCTCGGCTGACTAATAATAGTAGACCTGTTATACAGTTATTTTTCTACGTGTACTAGCAAAGCATTAAACCTACCAGAGTTGCTGTTGGTAAGTCAACTTCTTAAATTATAGAAGCTGCAGCTACATATAAAGTCGATCCGAGCGTTTAATCGATGGAACCTCCCACGAAGATCAAACCGTCCTTTGTTTACATTAAACTGCGTTTAAAAAAACGATAAAAATAAAGCTGGTTTTTAGTAAGGGACCGTGAACCCTTAAGTTATGGCCGCCAACATCCGAAATGCCGTTTGGCTTGACGTACCATAAAATTACCTTCAAAGCTACAAGGTTAAGTTTAAAATTAAACTATAAATTTTGACGTGTAAGTCCAAAAAATAAACTTTTAAGGTTAAACTAAGTTATATACGAACCACTACCTTTGCCCGGCAAGGCAACAATCGGACCGCGGCATCTCCACTCCCGACCGGCGTAGCCACCTCTAGCTTTGAGAATCCTGAGCTGTGCTAACGAAACTCTACTGCGTCTGGGTTTTTATTCCTTCTGCTTGGCAGGCAGCTAGAGGGTTAGCGCGGTCCTGTAGGAGAGCGACGGAGGGGGTGAGTGGGGGGAAGAGGTGGACGCTTGGAGGAGGAGAGACTGACCAAAATCGGCCGAGCTGTCACTACCGGAAGTCGGCCATGACAGCGCGGACGGCTAGGGTAGCTGAGCGCTCTCAATGCGTGGGGAGTTGACTCCGTGTATTTACATTGTTTACATAAGGAGCTGAGTCAACAAAGGATTTTTTTAACGGCTTGTGAAATAATTAGAGGCCTGGCATGAGTGCAGCGAGTTTAAAATTCATGAACAACGTGAATTTAGGCCTATAAAAATAAACTACGATGTTATGCATCGCAACTATTGAAGGAGGGGGGGGGACGAAGTGTATTGCTCAGAATTAATATTCGACTTTGGGAAACGGATTTCTATATACAAGGCATGTTTTAATTGAAGGTGGTCTGTTCTGGTACTGGTGCACCTTCTGTGCATCCAGTTGACATACTAAAATAGCAAGCAAGTGTATCATCCTGGTTGACTGACATCTGTTTATGATTTGCTGCTTATTGGTGTACCTTGCTTATACTCTTGCCAATCAGTGCTTGTATGCTAATGAGCATATGTAATATAAGCTTTGTCTCATGCCACAATAAACTGCCTAACTGTACCGTCTACACCTGCTCCTTATTCTCTAGTAGAATAGTTTAGCTATAGTGCTTAGCTTAGAAATGTGTTAGGTCCAAGATACATCAATTGGCGACGAGGGTTTTAACCCTACCTCAACGCTTAAAAGTCCTCCTTGCAACTTCTGACTCTCGCTCCAGTTAGAGGTAAGATGAATTTTTATTATCTGGCACATAATAATAGTCATCCGCTTGGAGATGGATTTAAGCCAAACTTTTCAAAAAATAGTGTCACCCTTGGCTGTGTGTAGACATTTCTGGCTAATTATAGCTCACTGCCAGAAATTTAAACTTGTATTATCCCTTTTACGTTTAACTTGTAAATGCTATTTCTCTTAAAGTTATGTCAATGCGACACGTTGCGGTTTATCACTGCTAGGCTATACTAGTAAGGTTAGCTGAAAAAATCGTAACTGAGTTTAGTCTTTTGCATGTTTAATTTGCCACGTTTAGGGAACCTTGTAGTTTTAAGGTTTATAACTTTATTACTTGTTGATGGGCCCAGGGCCGGTGCTCCTTCACTGTTCCTTTTGGTGCTCATTACGTTGTTGTCCTTGGAGTTGGTTAAATTCCAGGTTGTAAATCTAATGTGTGAATTAGAAACGCTTATGGTTTGTAACATTTTGTTAATCTAGTGTGTATACTAGAAATGCTTTTGATTTTATTTTTTGCTTAAATTGAGGCCTGCAGACGTGTAGTGTTTCAAGGTAGCACTAAATATATCCGTTTGGTCAAGTTTAATGGTTAATTGCTTGTCCCGTTAAGTAATGATTAAAAGCAAGTAAGCCTATTAAAACAGCCTTGTGCTGCAAATTTGAACGCAACTTGTTAGTAAATTGCTTTAAAAAGCCTAAAACTGTTTAGCAGGTCGTTTTAAAACGATTGTTTAGGTGAATCTTGTGCAAATTAAATATTTTTTTCTAATAAAAGGCTTTTGGAGGAAATTTAAATTTAGCTTTCCAGCAGTTTGTTGTAATGCCTACTAGTGGGGTTCAAACTGTTAAGTCAAATGGATTATTTCAAGCATTTGACCCAGTGCAGTATACATGGTCAATGTATATTTTGCAATTTAAGTGTTTTCTTAAGGCTAAGAAAATACCAGATTGTGATCGCTGCGATGTTTTGTTGGCTAGCGTGGGCAACCATATGTTTCAAAAAATCGTAAGAATTATAGACCCGTTAACGGTTGAAACTATAACTTATGATGCATTAGTTAAAGCAGTCGAGGAGGCAGTAGAGCCTGCTCCTAGTTTAATTTCAGAAAGGTTAAGGTTTAACAAGCGCTCTCAAAAACCTAATGAAACGATTGCTGAATATGTTGACGCCCTCAAAGAGTTAACCAGGCATTGCGGTTATGATCAAATTGTTGCTGGTAAGATCAAGGAAGAAATGATACGTGACCGTATTGTAGGTGGGGTGGCTAGCTCTACTTTACAGCGGGAACTAATCAAGAAAACCTTGGATTTACAAGCCACTGTTGAGTTAGCACTTTCCTTGGAAGCTGATGCAAACTGACATTTTTGTTAGATCGTGGACTGGGCAAATCCAACGTGTACACGGTTATATTCGTGTTAACGTTGAGATTGAAGGTAAAACTGAGCAGGTTCAAGCCTTAATTTCAAAATCGGAGCAAACACCTTTAATGGGCAAGGATTGGCTTGCAATTTTTGATTACGATTTGAAACGATTCTATCCTTTGGTTTTAAGTCATATTAAAAGGTTATGGCAGGAAGAGGCCATACAGGTGCATAGAACAGCTATCACCCCGGAAGTTTTGGCAGCAAAATTTCCAGAATTATTCAAACCAGGGTTGGGTTGTTTTCGAAATTTTAAGGCTAGTATAAAGCTTAAGCCTGATGCAGTTCCTGTTTATCGAAAAGTTAGACCAGTTCCACTTTGTAAACGCGGTCTCGTATCAGACGCTCGTGGTGAGGACACCTCAACACCATCGAAGAAAAAACCTGAGGGCAGTACTCTTACCTACCAGAAGAGCATCGTCTGTATGGCGATTCCAATTTAAAAATGTAAATAATGTATATTTCTTTAGGCATAAAGCCGAAACACTTTCAGCTTAGTTGTGTTTTAGATGTTGTCAACACACGATATTTTTTATTTTTAACAGGTGACGACTTTGCTTATTTATGAAAAATGTCCGATGTTCAAACCAGTTTAAAAATCTAACCTAAACTGCAATTAGCCTTTTAAAAACTAGCTGGAACATTTAATCTTTTGATTTGTGCACTTAATGCATTTTGGTAAACTTAACTTCTTGCCATGAACCCTACCGGAGCTCCAATGTTTATGTTTGTATATTTCTCGTGGACCCAGTGTATGATTTTATGTTTAATTTTTATAGCATCTCCATCCAAACTCCGACCGTAGCGAACCTCTAAAAACGTAAACAAACTAGCTTTCCTTCGTTAAAAACATGCCTTGTATATAGCAATCCGTTCCCAAAGTCAAATGTTTATTCTGTGCATTACACTTCGTTCCCCCCCCCCCTTCCTTCAATAGTTGCGATGCCTAACGTCGTAGTTTATTTTAATAGGCCTAAAAATCACGTTGTTATGAGTTGAAAACTCACTTGCACATTCAAAGCCAGGCCTCTAAGTTCCAAGTCGGCAATTCCCTTTGTCAATTCAAATCCGTCCAACCAAAACACTGCTTCAATTCCGTCAGCCAGTCAGAGCGCTCAAGCTACCCCGGTCGTCCGCGCTGTCATGGCCGACTTCCGGTAATGGCGGCGCGGCCGACTTTGGTCTGTCTCTCCTCCTCCAGGCGTCCCCCTCTTCCCCACTCACCCCCTCCGTCGCTCTCCTACAGGTCCGCGCTAACCCTCTACCTGCCTGCCAAGCAGAAGGCATAAAAACCCAAACGCAGTAGAGTATAGTTAGCACAGCACAGCTCAAGGATTCTCAAAGCTAGAGGTCGCTACGCCGGTCGGGAGTGGAGATGCCGCGGTCCGATTGTTGCCATGCCGGGCAAAGGTAGTGGTTCGTATCGTACTTAGTTTAACTTTAAAAGTTTATTTTTTGGACTTTACGTCAAAATTTATAGTTTAAACTTAACTAAACCTCGTAGCTTTAGAAGGTAAATTTATGGTGCGTCAAGCCCAACGGCATTTCGGACGTTGGCGGCCGTAATTTAAGGGTTCACGGTCCCTTACTAAAAACCAGCTTTATTTTTCGTGTTTCTTTAAACGCAGTTTAATGTAAACAGGACGGTTTGATCTTCGTGGGGTTTCCATCGATTAAACGCTCGGATCCACTTTATGAGTAGCCGCGGCTCTATAATTTAAGGAGTTGACTTATCAACAGCAACTCTGGGAGGTTTAATGCTTTGCAGTATACACGTTGAAACAAAACTGTAAAAACAGGTCTACTATTATATATCAGCCGAGGCTGTTTGTAATTTAGAGGGCTCTTTTGCGAAATCCCCTTGTGCCTAACCAAACTTACTTTTTCTATTTGAAATTGTTTTATGTGAACCTCGTGTTGGTTCTAGTGTCGAATTTAATGTAAATTCCCCCTGTATTTTATAACCTAAACTAGGTGTAAAGTTACCAAATGTATTTGTAGTGCGATATTTTTATTCATGTTTGTTTAAAATAAAAACCAGGAGTTTTTCTTAAACGTCCGT
>JAHWFP010152539.1:0-12789 GCA_023313725.1 Lithobius niger | reverse complement strand
GGGGGGGGGGGGCAGAGACCGTTGTTGGGTCCTGGTTGACAGGATGTAACGAAAGTCCTCAGTGGTACCACTCTTGGCCCGTGAAGGTCAACCGGTTCCTGTGGATTGCGTATAACAAGGTTCTGTCCGTTCAAATTATTGAATTACGCAGTGTTTTGTGTCAATCCATTTTCCATTTTTCCATTTCTCTTGAAACCGGTTGGTCCCACTGGTTTTCCACAAGAGGGTCGTTTTGTATACGTCTTTCTGGAGAATCCATTACTAGAATTACAACTTGAAAAAGACGTTGAATGATAAACAGAAAGGAGGTGATACGACGCCCCCCACCCCCATTTCTGCCCCTCCCTAAGTGTATTTAATATGGTAATAGGGAGGAATAATAGCTGTTATTACTATTAGTTCACATATCAAGGCATATTGCTGTGGCTCAAACGGTTTCCGAGATATTAGGTTGGGACGGGATTTAAGGGGCTACCTTCGAGGGGCCGCAGCGCCCTTAGGAAGCATTTCCGGACCCATGTTCACAGGACTTTTTAACCGTCATATTTTGTATGGTGGAAGTCATCCTGAAAGTTTCTGCGTAAGGTTTAGAAACACCCTGTATATTGTACGCTGGATGCGGTGCAAGCAAATTGGGATGAGATGCAAGTAAACTCATTGCTGTGTGCAGATTAGGACCTCTGCGCATAACGATATCGAAAACGTAACTTGGATCAATAACCGGATTGATCACTTAGTACTACACACGACCGCGTTCATCCAACTCGTGCTATTCTTCAAGCAGCAGTTGTGTGAATAAAAAAAAACACTTCCAAAACATATGCACGCCACCATAGACTATAACTTGCAAAAATTATTTACCAAAACACAGTGGCGCTAGCCCAAAAATATATAAATAATACAACGGACAATTAAAAAAAAAGCGAACTTTGTGCCAAAACTAAGAAACACTGATGCTGCCTTATTCAAAAGTAAACATCTATTATCACCAAAAGAACAATATGACACTATATGTCTTTAAGAATTCCAAGATACGAACACTTCCAAGAGAGACTTTTGTTTGGAACCTTTTATGACTTTATGCATCACAGTATCACGCTGACGTATTTTACAATACTGTTGTTTACCGTTGAAATCAAAATATCAGTATGTTATTTGGTTCACATCATTGTACAAAATACAATTGGTCAAGTGATTCAGGGGTTAGGGACCTCTAAACGATCAAATTGATTATTTTACATTGTTATCATGCATTAATGCCAAACTGAACATTAAATAAATCTGTGCGTCTGCAGTACTAATAAGAAATACTAGTCATATGGCAAAAGATGACTGTTTTCCTAAAAATGTAACGAAAGCCAAAAAAAAAAAAAAGGAAAAAGAAAGAGAAATGGACCAGAAAACTAGATTGGTGTTTCCATCTCATAATTCCATCTCATGGATTTCATCAATTTAGACCAAAAATATCTGATATCTACCCTAAAACAACACTTGTTAAGGAATCCCGCAAAGCTTTTCGGCCGTGTGAAGTCGTGATATCAAACGCCAAGCTATTTCGCCGAGTTAATCCCACCGACTAAAACTTCTAACATTAAATGAAACAAATTGATAATTGCGCAGTAAGCAATTTTCATATGTTTCATTTAACCGTCGAACTATTACTCGGTGGGATTAGTTTGGCGAAAGAGCTTGGCGTTTGATATCACGACTTCACACGGCTGAAAAGCTTGGCGGGAATCCTCAACAAGTTTTGTTTTGGGGTAGATATAATTTACGGTATTACCATACATAATTTATGTATACAGCATTGCACGTAATCATAACTCTTTTTCATCATCATGTAGATAGTTTATTTTATTGAGTTCACCATTGCCAAACATATTATTTCATTCTCTGACGAGAAAATAAAAGGCAAATGTCTTTCCTACAGTTTAAACGACTAAGCAGGAAGCAGGCCACGCACTTAACATTGTCTCTTCAAGGACCCGTGGGACGACAGACGCATCACTGGCCAACTTTGAGAAAAGCGAAAGTGGCCCAAACACGATAACGAAATTGGTTATCGAAATTAGTTATAGTAAAAGCTTACTTAAAAAAATTGCCATTTCAACACTACACACGACCTAAAAAAAGTGATCTCAGAGAAATAGGACTAGCACACGTCCCTGTACCCATTTTGAGTTGTCAACTTCTGACGTCACTTTAAGAACAGTGTAAGAAACGCCCCATGTACTATTATCTCCATTTTCCTTTAGTATTATATCAACTACTAAATCCCACCCCCACTTTTTGTTAAAGAGTCCTTATTACATCCTCTGAGCAAATCAATGTGTTTTGTAAACTTGGTCACCTACATGGAATCAAGGTCCTTTTCCATGGTTTGTCGACATGTATGTCAAAGGAAGAACACCAAAATAATTAATAGGATGTATTCATGAACTTACCTTCGGGGCACAACGGATTCGAAGGGTTGAAGCGCTTTATTAACCAGCATTTTTTCATCCAAAATTGTCTAACGCCGATCTTCCGATCATAAGGTTGTATTCCACAACTCGTGGACAGTAGAGTCCCCTAAGCTCTCTTCCTCGCTGAGGTACCACCTTTAATCTCACACCAAGCGAGAAGAGCAGCCACCATCGTTAAAAGGAACTTAAGTTAAAACTGTGAGCAGATGCTCCTAGCCTAAAAAAGCATTCAACCCGATCCTTTGAGCGCCAGGGAAACATCCAATAGGGACAAAGTGAGGAAACCAAGCCGCCAAGGTTGACACTACAATAGTGCGACGGTAAGCGAAAGATTTGCTTGGCATTAAGGTTAGCATTGAGCCATTTAAAGGGATATACCTCCCAGCGCCATTTTTCTCGATCCTCGACATCAAGTACGGCCTCAAAGGTCTATTTACTTAGTTAGTCGTTCCCTTGCTAAAAATCCGTTTTAAAATGTGGCGTCTAGGAGATTTTCTGTTGAATATTACTAACTTTATTTACGTTCGTCCCGAAAATAAATGATGCATCGCGCGCCTACAATGACCTTGGAAGTTTTATCTGTGTGTGTGCGCGCGCAATATTAATTTTAATCGTTTGCTAGTAATTACTATGAGATCAAAAATCTAGAAAGGCTGATGCAGTAAAAATTAAAATTAATTATTCCAATAGATCGCCGAAGAAAAATTATAAGACACTATTCTAGAAAATTATAAATTGTGATTTTAAAATACAAGAATCATTCCGGTTTTTGACGACACGATCAATGGGTTCACGGTGGCTGGACTATTAGGCGCAATGCCAATTGAGACAGCTACTTTTTTCGCTGCGAGGAACGAAGCTACTGTCTCAGTTGACCTTAGCTGTGGTAAATACGCGGATGTGATCGTCGCGCAGGCGGAAGGTTATAAGGCAGGCGGTATGTTGCTTTAAGTGATTTTGAGCAGTTAAGAAAACGGAATAGTAAGGTATTGAACTACTACAGATTCACATACTAAATTTTTGGCCGGTTAGATGTTAAGTTGAAGAAGTACCACCACAGTTGTTTTTACCCGGAGGAAACCTTCGTGCAAAGGGTGTGGCACAATCGGAGATAAACCCGTACATGTACACTTCCCTTCACCAGGATCGAACCCGGGTCTGTACGAAGCCAGAGATGTACAGTTGGGACCAGGATGCCTATCGAATCTGACGCCCCAGAGCTCGCAGCTCCCACCAGTAAACCAGCATCCAGCGTCTAGCTCCAGCATCCCCCAAAACAAGTTGGAGCTTCTTTTACAAGTATTAGTGCGACTCTGATGGCTTACACGTAATTGTCTAATATCTGTTTCTTTAGAGCTTTCAAGCTTTTAAGGCTTACATCCGTATTTTATACGCTTAAAAGTTTTTTAATACAAATATCCATTATTATTTTTTCTTGTTTCAGCAAGAATAACACAGAAAAGAATACTGAAATTTCCTTAAAATAACTGTTATAAGAGAGCCTTTTTAATACTCAATTTTAAGCTATAAAAATTGAAAATGGGTTCTTTGATTCGATCTCTAGGTGCGAGGAAAATTTCATCAACAAGAACAACAACAATTGTAGTCACATTAGTCTAGCAGTTACAGGCCAGAATTTGGACTAATCATGAACATCGAGCTAAAAGCCATGAAATTTGGTAGCGAAGTTAATTCTTAGCTAATAAATCGAGCTAGTAATGCGGAACCCCTTGAGATACCCAATAAGGCCCCTTCCTTTGCCCCCACCACACCCACCTGTATGAGGTTATTGATCAACAAATTCTTGATGATTGCGCTAAAACATGAATTGGTACACAAGTAATTCCTATAGCAGTACAAATCGAACTAGTTACTGGCGGGGGGGGGGGGGGGGGGGATGAATGTCATGCGGTTCCGTATGTAGTTAGATTTCTACTGCTACAATGCATGGTTTTAGTACGTTCAGCAAGAATTTGTTAGTCATTGATGCTTCATGGGGGGTGCACAGGAGGGGGGGGGGGCGCAGTACGATGCGAACTGCGTACCTTTTATGGTTCACAGCCTAGGGGTGTAACGAGGATAGCGTGGGATGGCGCGTAAGTACGAAAATATTGTTTATAACCATTGTTAGTATTGTTGGCATCGTCGCTCATTGGACAGCCAAAGTTGACGTACGTGTCTAGACATACACTAGTGTAGCACGAAAAATATAAACAACGTTGCTAAAGAACTTTTATTCACGTCCAATTCACCAAAAATAAACCAACTCTAAAAATAAAGCAAAATAAACAAAGCCAAAAACTGGTGAAGAGGCCACCAAGTTTAGTGGTTCGGCCCTTCAAAGGAGTGATATCAACACACCAAAACATTCGCCAACTTAATCTCACCGAATAATACTTTGGACGTTAAATGAAAACTTGAACATTGCTACCAAAAGTAGCAATGGTTTAGTTTTCATTTAACCTTTGAGCTATTAAGCGGTGCGATTAACTTGGCGAATGTTTTGGTGTGTTGATATCACTCCTTTGAAGGGCCGAACCATTCGGAACTTGGCGGCCCCTTTTACCAGTTTTGGTTTATGATATGATAATAATTTTACATGCGTCACTTCTGGGACAAGTGATTCTACCCATTTTAGAAAAATACGTCTTTTTATGCTCTATAAGAATTAACATGGGAGCCGTCGGATTAGCTAGTAATTAGCCAGTTAAATAAACATTTGATTCCTACGCTCCCAATTCCAACGACTTGCAGAAATTTCCATCGTAAATGGAATTTTTCCCAGTAGGCTGAAATCAGCTAAACTATTGTCACAGTTAAAAGATACAATCTGTCAGTGAGAGGGCTTTTATAATTTACAACAACAAAAAAGGTAAATTGTTGAATTAACGAATTCTACTGAAAAGATTCCTCGAGACAAGATCAACTGAAAAGATTTTTCGGGACAATTTCGTTAGGAAATACAAAGAGTCTTTTACAGGCCATAATTGACATGAGCACGAGAGCATTGCGGGGCTCTTCTCTTCCCGTGTGGACCGATGCCAATTTACTACAACAATGTATCTCCTAACACAATAACACTTAAAGGGACACCCGGCCTACCTTATATCCTACCGCCTGCCTTATAACAGCTCGCACTGATCGCCTTCCGCGCAAATCGAACACGAAGGCCATCTGAGATAGTAGCTCTGTTCTTCGCAGCGAAGAACGAAGCTACTGTCTCATTTGGCATTGTGCGTAATTGACGAACCAGCACGGACGCATTAATCGTGTCGTCACAAACCGGAATGATTCTCATATTTTAACATCACAATTTATTATTTTCCAGGCTAGTGTCTTATAATTTTGCTTCGGCGATGTATTGGAATAATTAATTTTAATATTTAACGCATTACGCTTTTAGATTTTTGATCTCATGGTAATTATTAGCAAATTAGTACATGCACACACAGAGATGAAACGTCATGACTATGGTAAGCGCGCAATGCATGATATACTATAGATGCCACTTTTTAAAGCGGATTTTTATGAAGGGATTGACTAACGGTAAGGAAATAGACATTTGGGGCCATACTTGAGGTGGATGATCGAGAACAATGGCGCTTGGAGGAATGTCCTTTTAAGTTTTGACAACTACGAAATCGCGTATACTTGGCGGCGACACCCTAGCCTGTGTTTATATTTTGCTGACGCTTGGCAACCATACCATTCTTTTAAGGTTTGGTGTCTAATGTCAGGGAGTAATGACCATATTGTCTGGGCCCCATTAAACCGGTTTACCAACCAACCGGCCTAAGTTTATCAACGATAACTTAGCTCAAATTTTATTTTTCAATTTTCCGGTTTTGGTTGCACATCTTGTCAGGTTGGTGTAACATTGTCAAATCATGGCTTAGCCAAGTTTGGAAGTATTTCCGTTCTCTTATAGACGCTTCAGTGGTGAAAGTTGACAGTATGGTAAGTTTCGACTCATCAGCTAGAGGTCCTGCTTTTAAGCTAACGTTCTAGCATAAATAAAAAAAAAAAAACAGAAAGACTTGGAGCCGACACTGTGAACAGCAAAGGATGATGAAAAAAATCTATGCGTCATCTTAACTTTAACTTAAAGTTTAGCGACCTACATAGGAAAACGACATTTTCTAGTAACAATTCAAACATTGGTTTTCTTATATAGGTCGCTAAACTTAACCATTTCTATAACTTTATTAACAAAATTAGCTGCTATGCCCTATGACTCGGAATAGCTGCATTGGGGGATGACTGGACATAGACGCAGAGCCGCATGGCTCATGAGTATGGGATTTGGAACCGGGCCTTTGGATTGGATCACCAATGTCACTGGATCAATATGCTAACTCGTGGTGACTCGTGGATTTTTTCGTCAGTATAGTTGCTCGTTTATTATCCTTGGAATCAACGAGGAGAAGCTATTGCTTTGTTACGGCAAAAAAATTACGACCTAACCTAACCCCAACCTACCTTATAATACATCAACATCAACCAAACACAAAATGTAACGCAGAAAACGTAAGAAATCTAACCGCGTGCCATAAGTTCCGTAGTGTCATAGCATAGTGTAAGCATAGCAATCGCCTTTCTTCAGTTTCATACTTGTCCTTAGCTGTTTACAATGTTGGCCCTCATTACCAGGAATCAGGTCTCTCAGACCAAGAGCAAGAGCAAGTCAGAATGTTATGATTTGTTTAGCACAGCTACTCGAGTTTGTATGTGAAAACCTGTGCTAACAAATCATAACATTCTGACAAATATTTTTAGAGAATAGGCAACAAAATTGTGAAAAATATAAGTTTTAATGATGTGCATTAGAAATTTGGGGAATGCATAGAATTAGAGAAACTCAACCAAAAAAAACACGCTTTATTGGTAAATTAAAGGCTGAAATTCATATTTCTTGTTATAATTATTACAATACGAGCCCGTACCTATTTATTTACATAATAAATAAAAATTTGAAAATTGTTCACCCACTGCCCACAACTACCTTACCTTAAAAAATTCTATATCAAATTGCATTTTGCTAATTACCACCAGCTCGTTTGTAAGAAAACCTGATGTAACTCTAATCTTTTATGCCTAGGCTATGTATGGTAACTTCTCATTAATGCGACTTTATCTAAATGAATTGTTCTTTTTATCTTTCATTCCACGCAAGTGACTGACTGTAGAAAGCTGATTGCATGTTTACTGTTTACTAGCATAACAACAGACTAGTACAAAGTATAGAGCAGCGTCAAGTTACGTCATATTGGCTACGAGACACCATTTGGAGGTAATAGCTACAAGGTGCACTAGATTAACATGTAACGGAAAAAACGGCACTTCTAGTCAATACAGTGCTTTGAGAGCGAATTTCTTAGGCTTAAACGAACGTTGTTTTCTCCAACAACAAAAATCGCGTGTTATAGGCTTAAGAAATCCATTCTAATAGCATTGGCTTCAATAAGACGATCTTCCTTTCTCCCTCCAGTGCAGCTAACCCAGTTACTGGCTCTACCATAGAGTTATACACAATAATACTACGTCGTGTCACTGCCCTATATTTTTTGCTTCCTGTAGATCTTTTGGTCAAACACATTACATGAATAAAAAAAAGAATTAACCCCAGACTCTTACCAATTCGCAGCGCAAAATGGTGTTAAATTTTTTCAACAACGTCGTACACTTAACATGTGGTACCTCCGGTTATTTTAAACTCTTTTTTTTTTTTCTTTAATTTACAGGAAACAAGAATCAACAGTGGCCAAAAATGACGATCAGCGATATTTTCATCTCCGTTGTCATTATCCTGTCATTTTCCAGACTTTGTACATCTGGACATGAAACGAGTGGACCATTATTCGATTCCTTCCACCTTAATGAAAATGCTGATGTGAGATTGAACGTCCATATTCCTTCGAACTGTGTGAAGGATTTCAGAAATGCCGTGGCGCTGTTTACAAATGCTATGAGGGTTAAGGTCGAAAATGGGGAAGGCAACAACAACCTAAAGCTAGCTGGCATTGTGGAAATATCCCGTAACAGCAACATCAGTTTAAACGTGTTCTTTGTTGACCAGGATGAAGAAGTGGACCCCTCGGATCGAATCACCAGTTTCGTTTCCGACATTTTCAATTCATTGTTTGAAAGGGTTCCTGTCGAGTCTTTAAAGCCGTCTGATTCACGACAACTTGACAGCACAATGAAGAGAAAAATGGCCAACGCTTTAAAGAGTTACAGCGACCATCTAGAAGAAACCAGTGATTTGCTCCTCAACGTAACTGATGAAATAACCAACTGGATGAATAACTTGGACATCAAGGAACGCAAACTAGCCGAAATAATGAAACTTTTCCTGAATAATGGTAGCCAAATCAATAATAGCCCTAATGATACTAATGGCATTATTAAGTCTGCTGCAGAACAGTTTCGTGACAGAATCTCCGAACATATTAATTTCATCATGAACATGGATGCCAGTGCCAGAGAGAAGCTTGTCGAAGAGTTACGAGATGACGTTTCGTCAGTATCAGATGTGCAAAATCTAGGCAACAGTATGAAGAGTACAATGGAAAATGGCTCAAGGAGTGCTACGGAATTTTTCGATCCAATATTTAAAGCCATTGTTGAAGTCGTCAACACAGTTCGTGAAAAGTTGAGCAATGAAAAACCGATGCTGTTTGAGAAGATAAGACCTGCTTTCAGCGAAAATGAAGAACCCTCTGCAGTTAATAAAAATGATGACGTAAAACCTGTCTCGAATGGCAATGATGAAGGAAAACCTGTCTTAAATGGTAATACCGAAAAAAAATCTCTCTTAAATGGTAATGTGAAGGAAAACAAAAGGAACATTGGTGATCTTGAATGTAATATATCAAACATTCATGAGATAGAAATGCAGCGATGTTTGTTGTAGCTACTGTCTATACAGGCTGCATTTGACTGATGTATGGAATTTATCAAAACAATACTTTACTTGATAATTTCCATGCCATCCGCAGCAAAAACGTCACATGTATGTAATCAATAATTGATTACCACACAAAAAACTGTAGAAAACAAAGTCAATTTGTTAGCTAGATTTTACACCTAAATACTTTGAATGCCATTAAAAGGGTAATTCTGGTTAGGAGATATGGTCGTTGACAGACATTACAGTTCCATGAAGCATTGTTTCCATTCATCAATTACTGCGGTCCCAAGCTTTTATTGTGTTCCTGTCAACCGGATCAATTGTGCTGGACCATTTTCCCCAATGCAATTCTTCCCCAGTAGCAACTGACAGTACATTCTGGCTGCAAAAAAAAAAAAAGAGAAAAAAGTGCCGTATTAATTTATAAATTTTTCTGCTTATTTAACCAAATAGGCGCAAATTTTAATTTCGGCCGATTTCATTATTTGCCAAAACTTTTTTCTATGTGTATCATCGTCTTACCTTTGGTGGTAATAAAAATATCTGCATCGACGAATTAGCTTTTCACCTTTTTACAATAGAAATAAGCGTTTCTTGTGGCCACCCCTGAGAAAGTGGTACGCTTAGACTCATTGAGGGTCAACCACTCTCTTTGCGCAATGACTGGGGTGGAATGACAGTTCATTAAAAGTACTGATCTACCAAACACGGCCAATTATGGAGCAAAAGCAAGAAAAGAACTTTTTTCGTATTTTTAGGGTTGATGCAATGAATCCTGAATAACCGAATATGCCGAAAAACATTGTGCGGATTTTGCCTTTATTTTGAGACCGTTAAGCTGCTCATACCGTCGTAGAGACTGCAAAACCACGTAACTGCATTTTTCATAATTTATTTTTTTTATGGTGTCAAAAGGTGGCTCTAGGTGTCCCGCAAAACCTTATATCAGTCAACCAATCAGAAAACACCTCAATGGTCAAGTTTTAAAACTTCTTAAATGATTGCCGAATAATTTGGCACTCAAAACCTCGTGACTGCAAGTAATAATAATAATAAAGAGTGTTATTCAAAGAGTGTTGCCGAAGGTCTATAAAAGTCCTTGTTTGGCTACACATTTAGACGATTTCACAATCAAGTTAAAGAAAAATCTATACAACAAAATTAAATCACACAGTATGGTAAAAAATATAAAAATAATAATAATCACAGACACAGAAAAAAAAAGAAAAAAAACAATAATTAAAAAATAAAACTATACCTTAGTTGTTAATTAGCCATTCTTTTATTTTGTGTTTGATTGAAGTGTGCTGAGTTAAATCTAGTAATTTTGATGGAATTAAATTGAAAATTGTTGGAATATAATGATCTTTAGTTTTTGAGCCATAATTATTTTTAATTAGTGGAATATGGAACCTTAATGTTTTATCGCGAAGGAAACCCATTTTAAATTCATCTTTAATTTTTAAATCGTTGCAAAAGTAATTTTTATGTATAATAATATAGTTCCTCAATTTAGTTACATTTAAAATTCTGTGTTCCTTGTATAATTCTTTAGTAGATTTGTAGTGGTTATGTTTTCTGAAAAGAACCTTTAAAATTTTATTTTGTACCTTTTGTAGCCGATCAATAAGGGTTGAAGAAGCAAAACCATACACTTCAATACCATATCTAAGATGACTGGTAACCAATGCATCAAAGACGATTCGTTTGTTCTTATTATTCAATAGCGATTTAATTTTATAGAAGAAAGGAATCATTTTTCTAAGTTTAGTGATCAGAAGATTAATGTGATGAACATGTTTCCAAAAATTGTCGACCCCAAGTCCAAGATACTTACTTTCAGTAACTTGCTTCACCTTGGTACAGGTTAAAGTACAGTTTGAATAATTTAGACAGTTTTCTGTATGAATATATAAATCGGTACTTGAATATTTTCGGTGTGTAGAACTTATATCAATTGAACAGGTTTTGTCTTCATTTATGAATAAATCGTTAGTCAAAGACCAATAGTTTAAATTATCAAAATCTTCTTTTAGGTTAGATTCCATAATTAGTTTATCGGACTGTATGGACAGCAAAACAATATCATCAGCAAAAAGTATTATTTCGCATGTTTTTATGCAGTTCGTGATATCATTTATGTAAATGCTGAATAAAAGAGGTCCTAGGACAGAGCCTTGGACAGAGTCCTAGGACAGAGCCTTGAGTTCTTACTCCAGTGCACATGGTGACTGTTTGCTAAAGAATTCTCAATGTTGTTCAAGGAAATTCAATTTATAGCCTTTGAATTACTTTTAAGTTTTTAAAACATGCATCCCTCTTGAGTTTATTCCCAAAAGCATTTAATTTTGCACGAAAAAGATTATAGTTAAACCACTTTTTTCAGTTGCGAGGTTTTCATTTCCACTCACGGCTGTTTTTTTTTTTTTGTGTGTGTGCAAAACCTCGTAAGTGAAGAAGCGTGTTTTGCTGCTCCTTTGACATTTGCAAAATGCCACTTACGTGGTGTTGCAGCCTCACTGAGGATACGTTTCTTATTTCGAGAGGATATGGCAAATATATTGAAAAAATAAAATAAAGCTTTTGTGGTGATTTGGTTATAGTTAGTTACGCATTTTTTGCTCAATGTGGGATTTTCCATTGCTCGGGAGAGTCTTCGTACTCTCGTGAGTGACTGGACCCTTTTCAAACGGAATATGCTCCTGTCTCGCGAATTAACTATAACACGGACAAAAAATCACCTTTGTCATGTACTTAATACATGATGGTTATAAAAGGTAATAAAACTGTCTGAGAAGTGGTAGTAAAAAAAATATGCGGGCACGCAGCATTTTATTTTTACTCGCAATTTTCAGATTCGTTCGAAAACTTTTTTTTTTTTTTTTTTTTACCAAACTTAAAATAAAACAATTTGTTGCTAACTGCAATATTTAAGTTTTAATACCACGTCCAGAGTGCATATGTTACACATTGCATAAAAGGCAGTTTTTAGATCAAAGTTTGTAGTTGTGCCACGCACAGGAATGGTACTTTGATTTGTTTAGTCATCAATTGAATGGAGCTTGGCCGACACGGTCATTGGATTTAGGAAGCGTTTAGTAAAAGTACTGACACAAGATCAGATATTTTTATCAACTGGCTTAAAAAAACGTTTCACGCACTAAGCAAGAACCCGTGTCTTCAGTCTTGAGAACCACTTCACTAACTTTCATTGAGTAAACCACGCGCAATGGCTGTTTGCCATGACGTCACCATGAGTTGGCCAATGATGAACGAGAACAACGGCTGTTTGGCCGTCTGAGTGGACTAGCCCAGTCACGTGACATGCACGTCACAGCAAACAGCCACGGCGCATGGTATAACACAATGCCATAGTAAAACAGGCCGCTACATATTCTGGTTAATCTGACGCCC
>JAHWFP010152538.1:0-16002 GCA_023313725.1 Lithobius niger | reverse complement strand
CGCCTATTTCAGGCATGTCTTAAGGAAGTGCCACTGTAGCTTAAGCAGCTAAAATCACCTATTTTGCTTACAATACTAATTTTTTTCTTCTATGGTGACCAATATGCCACACAATAAATAGTCTGTAGGTGCGGCAATAATAAGCATAGTAAGCATCTTTGCAATTGCAGAAACTCGACAATTATATTAAGCAAAGGTAGAATGGGCTCTGGTCTACCATTCTCACAAGTTATTGCCCTATGACCTTACTGATGAGAAACACGCTTTTATAACACAGTTAAGAATTTTTAGTAAGACAGGATTTAGCTTACTTTTTCAGTAGTTAGCATTCGTGGATCTTCCGTTTGGTGTTATTCGTATACTGTGGCAAGTGATGAAAAGTGAGCTCATTCTAAGGTATGAAATACGAATCAACTCTCATAAGGAAATACCAAGTCATAAAACTACGTAGTTACTCGTACAATGACGCATTCATTTCACATTTTGAGGTAATATGCGTTTGGTGGTTACAGAATCAATGGTTTCAGTCACCTTAAAACCCTTCAGGCAGAAGAAGAAACTTTACTAATTTAAACAAAATGCATTGGCATATTTATTCATTATCATTTCAAAAATCCAAAAGGAAGAAAGAGTTCCATAAAAAACTCGCCTTTCAGAGTAGAGATACAGCGGAAATGGCTGCCACCAAGTCCATTATCCCAACTGAGTTACAAGAAGGATCGGGATTTCCTATACTTTATTTTCAGGAATATCGCCTCTAAGATTCTTATGGAAAAAATATGTGATTCCTAAATTTTTATTCTAGATTCCCAAAATAAATTTGGTATCCTGAGAAAAGAGTTTAGATTAATACCAAGATTACATAAAAAAATTCTGTAAGCACGAGGAATGACGGACAATTTTAAGATTCTGTCCAAGCGATTAACGGGAACAGGGATCAAGTCGGTCTACCATGAATAACAAAGTGACAGAAGTGTGATTAGTTTCAAGGTGCATTTACGCAATGATTCACAATGTAAATTTCTCTCTCACGAACTTATAAAAGTAGTTAATAATAAATAATTACATAACTTTTTATTAAGGCAATAATAAATAACTCGCCACATCGCTTGCTTCGCTCGTTCCATTTGCTCCGTCTCGCTTTGCTCGAGGAGGTTTGCATGAACAAAATTAAGACGTCATGAACAAATACCATGAAGGTTAAAAAACTTCAAAGGTTTTTCCCACATTTGAGGGTTATAATATCAAGATACAGCGATGAAAATGAGTTAAACCGAAACGCTGTTTAATTAATTTTCATTTGGTCCTACTCCCGTCTTCGTAGGTGCCTTGGTTAAAGAGGAGCAGGGGTACAAACTCTCTCACACGCACATCATCTACATCATTAAAGACGTATGATGTACGTGCGTGCGGGCGTGCGTGCGTGTTTATACCTCTACTCCTCTGGAACCAAGGCGCCTACAAAGATGGAAGTACGACCAAACGAAAGATAATTAAATTTCGCTTCGGGTAGGTTTATTTTCATTGCTATAACTTGAGTTTATGGCGCTCAAACAAGCGAAAACAACAGCAAAAGTAATAACAAAGTTTGGCGTCGATTCATTCTTTCTGTAATTTTTTTGATTCCAAGCGCATCACAAAATCGATGTAGTGATTATTTTGACGCAAACTAATTGTAATTGTTGCTTACAGTTCGTTCATCGTATTTCTTACCACGTCTGCTTTTCACCTAATTCATTATATTTGGCAGCCGCATTATTTGGTTTAGCCACCAAACAGTCATCGATCTTTGGTTACCATAGACGGGGGATACAACTAACATCATCAAGGGGTGTCCCCCACCTTGCACCCCTTAAATAAATTTTCCACTTCAGATTTCTTTAGGAATAGAACATTGGTCACAATTTGAGATCTATGCGGGCAGTTAATTCATGGTGAATGAAAAACGCAGCATGTAAAAAGGTCAACAGTAGTACGAGCTATGACCAAAACACTTTATAGGAAATGTTGCTTTTTCTGCATGAATTACTACCCTTAGCAGTTGGGTGAATCGGTTTATTGGATGTAATAATTACAGTAAGGAATCACAAATGTAACGATGTTGATGAAGTGTGCAGTTGGTGCATGTTAGTGTGCATGTAGTTACTGGCATTCAACCAAAAGGAGCTGAAAGTGGATAATTTATCTAAGGGGGGGGGGGGGGGATCATGCTTGATCTCAATACTGATTCCCCTAAGTGCCTAAAGAAAGGACTTCTTTCTTGCTAATGATCCTGGGAAGGGATCGTTACGCTTTGCTATTCCCTGCTGTAATTTATTACATGGAATCAACCAATTCGAACAACTGCACTGAAGGCAACAAACATTTGCACTAATTTGTTTTTGTCATGGCTTGTGCTATTCTGGACCGATATGCGTGCTGTTTTCTGCATTCCCATGAATTGACTGCGTGCTCATATCTTAAATTAGGACCAATGCCTATTCCTAATCGAACCCGGAGTAGAAATTTATTTAAGGGGGGCATGCTTGGGGCACCCCTTGATGGTGTTAATATGTAGCCACCTCCGTGGTGATGGTTGTTTTGTCGTTTAACCAAATAATGCGGTTGCCCAATCAGGCAACGTGCTCTTATAACTACAGGAGTTACTAGCCATAAGGGTAGTATATTCTAGCATATCCCTTAAGAACTGATCACTTCGTGGCTGGACTTGATACCATAAACTCTTGAAGGCGTCTAACCCAAACAAAGTCAACCTGTCCATTACGAAATGACCAATCAGTAAATACTGCTCTACCTATTGCTCGACTGAAGCCAGGACGTCGGATGCGAGTGCGGCCACTTTTGGTAAGCAGAACAAGGAGCTGCGGCTTTGCCCCGGCGCATACTCAGTGGAACAAGCAGATGACGTTATCTCTGGAAGAACCAAAAAATCTACTCTACAAACTACTGATCTGTCAAGAGGACTTCGCAAGGTTTAATTAACGACAGGAAAGCGACGAAAAATGGTGCCTAAACTGCTGAATCCCTTAACTGTTAAGCATTCCTCACGTAAAATAGGTAGCCCTAAAGTATTCACTATTCCCGCTCTAAGAAAGCTACGATGGCTACCATCGTCTAAAATGCACTGAACTCGTAACTGACGTTAAGGGCCCTCTGCCCATGCATGCACATTTTTCATTACGGCTACAGTATTGTTGGGGCTATTTTGCTACCATCACTGCTTGAGCTACAACCACCTCATTAGCCTGAGCAACGTCTTTTGTATTTGTGGTTTTTGTTAACCCATGTTTACACAAAAGAACACGATGTCTACCTTTACAACATGCACAACGAGGTTTAAAACATTTCCAAGCCCTGTGATTGATTTTTAAACACTGAAAACAAACACTATGATTTTTTGCAATTTCTGAACGTTGTTTAGGCGCCATATCGGCACTGCACTACCATGAACCGTGATTGGAAGAATCACAAAAAATACACTTGAAATTATGTGACTTTGCTTTGTCACTGAGAGTATTTATCACTGGTTTTCTACTGGTAGAAGCCTCAGCCAAGAAAGCACTGGCGGTAGGTTTAACTGTTTCTTTCAGAACAGGTTTCTTCTCATCTGGTGCAAGACGCATGGAAGTTTTCTAGGCTCCGCAAACCAACATTGACCTCTCCCGTCCTTCTACTTCGCTTTTAAGAAATGCCATAAGATCATTAAGCTGAAACTTGCTTGCTTCAGGGCGCCTATTCCAGCCCAAAAGAACTGACTCTCGAAGGAGCTTCACTATTACAGTATTCAGTAAACAGCTGTAAGTTCCCGCAGCGATCCCTAGAGCCTCTAATGACGTAATACTGCCCTTCACACATGTCGTATAATCTTCGTAGTGAAACCACGTCAAAACTACTGAAAAGCCGCTGAAACTCTAATAGATTGTTCATGTGTGCATGGATTATTAAATCCTTCTGTCCAAATCGGGCCTTTAGACGATCAACTGCGATAGCGTAATTAGCAGCAGTCAACGAAATTCCCACAATCGCAGCTTCAGCTGGACTTTCAAAAAGAGATTGAAGGTCGGTAAAATGTTGGATATCCATCACGTTTGGATTTGCACAAACGGACCTATCGAACTGGTCCCAGAAACGTTGCCAGTCGAGATAAGCACTGGAAAACTTTTTAATTTCCAGACGCGGTAACTTAACTGCTGTCTTGTTGGCTTAGCCTGGCTGTTGCGGCGCAGCTCGCTGTCCTATTGAATGTGCAGCTGACAAAAACTGCGTTGCCTTTTAATGCAGCAAAATGACGTTAGTCATCCAATTGTCCATATCTTCTACTTCGTGACATATTTTGTCTTCTCGCCTTCATCTACAGCTACCGCAGAACACTTTTCAAAAATCTGCTGGTCAAAATCGATAAGCCTTAACTCACGCTCCTTTAATTGCTCGAGAAGAAGTTTGACGTTTTCAACTTCTTTTTCCAAAGCCGTGGTCAGATTTTGCATAAGTTTCGTCAGGGCTTCTCAAAACCCTCCTCTTGATCTCTTGAGTGCTTCCATTTTGTTACTGTGGCAGGCACACAACCACAGAAAAACTCAGGAGACCAAGTATGGTTCCCAAAGTATTCTGTTGCTCACTCTGCTGAATGGGCTAGTCGGACACGTACGAGGCTTCGAGGCCGAGCACTTTTGGCAGATGCCGTGTTTGGCTCTTCTATTCCCCTTACGAAACGTCTAGTTACTCGTTGTTATTATAAGATCTCAGTCCACCACGTGAGTGGTGTCTGTCCCTTTAAGACCGGAGTGTGTGCTTCCACGCATTCCAGCTATGAGTCCTTGGCGTTCGCTCGAACTGTCTTATATACCAGCTCGACCGCCCGCCATTAGAATCACGCCTGGTTGTGCAATAGTGGTTCAACACCTGGGAGAAGGCTCCCCAAGCTTCCCTGCACTGCACGGGGTTTGGGTTCTAGTGAGCCCCAACCTTGTAGGGGGTCGTGGCTCGTTGGCCACCGTTTAACCCGCTACATTATCTTTAACCGGGTTTCAGCACCAAAATGTCCCATAAACTGGCTGAAATGATGCACACAGGAAGGTTTTGAAAAGAACAAATTTACTTCAGATGTAGCAATCCAAAAATTCACCAGCTCATTTCTCTTAGTAAAAAAAAAAAACCGAAAAGCAAATTGTGTTACTATGACAGTCCACAATAATAAAAACAATAGTATTAAAATAAAGCTATGTCATATTGACAACAATACACATTAGACTGAACAATTACCTAAATTATCTAATTTGTGGCTTCGTAAAATGAGCCAACGATAAGATTATAAGTAGCCACTTTCCGTGACAGGTCGCTGGTACTGAAGTGATCTATTACATCAATCGAGTACCCAAGCCTGTCCTCATCAACCAACACCAAGACAAGATAGTTGTCAAGACGGGTAGGATCCTTCATGAGCTGGTTCATACCAAGCCTGGAAACGCAGTAAACAAAAATTTTATTGGGGAAGTTTTCTGCGGTATGAGTTTCCAAAACAATTATAGACATACTGAAATCGCCTAGGATAAGATTAGAAAAGCTTCGTTTAACTGAGTTATTTAAAAATAAGCATACTTTCTGGACCTCGTGGATATGGTTTGCGTTAGGTAAGTAAGCAGGAATAACCCTAATGCCATCAAGGATTAGGTCAATGCAAAGTGCTTCCACGTTTAAGCCCACTCTTTGTAAATTAAAAAAAAACATGTGTGTTTTAACAGCAGTAAGAATGCCACCTCCGCGTGATCCCTGATCTCTACGGACAATGTTGTACGGCCGGCCGCCAAGAATTAGCCTATCAGGGATGGCGTCGGTTAACCAGGTCTCAGTTACAACAATAATGTCATACACTTTTGAGGCCAAAAGCAATCTAAATCCTGAGAGCTTCAAGACAAGGGTTAGGGAGTGTAAAAGTAAACACCTAAAATCATTTACAAAAGAAGTTTTTCCATCGCAAGCCTTATCCACCGGATGCGATGAAGAAGTAGGGGTTGGGTCGTATGACCCATTAAATTAGTACCCCATTACATAATCGAGTTTTCCAAATAAATTTTGTTATTCAAGGCAGAAATAATTTCTCTTGTTAAGATAGCCTTTCCAGACCTGGCAAGACGGATGCCATCTCTCTCGAATTATCTTTTACATTCAACAAGTTGTTCCACACAATGACGAATCGTAGGTGACACTGATTACACAGCCTGACAATCTCACTGTTGCAACAGGTGATGAAATCAAATGACATTGAGTTTCGTTTCCGAATTGTGGCAAAATTCCCAGCATCAGTAGGTTTGCCTCAGGTCTCACATGGGGCATTACATCGACAGCGTAAGATAATTGCACCCGATTACACTCATTGTTGCTTTATTTGTAGCTATGCACTTCGATTTTTCAAATGATGCTGAAATAACCTACCTCCGCCCACTTTGTCTTCAATAAAAACGCCACGAAACATCTCTCCAATGGATTTTCCACCAGAACCGCCTGTCCCATGGGCAACAAAATTTTCGTCTCCAGAATACAATCTACGATTTTTAGGTGAGATCATAAATAAATAAATAAATAAATAAACAAGTTTACCACTGGAGTGGAAGGATGGCAGAAGGGGGTTGAGCCACAAACACTGATCCTTGCAATGGGGTAAAGGGGAATGCTACACATTAATTGGTCGTTTTAGGAATTTGTTCAGATTTGCCTCATAGAGAAGCCTTTTAAATGCTGAAACAGTAGGCGCACACACCAAATCACCGTCCAGGGCGTTCCATATAGGGACAACCCGGACCGAAAAAAAATTACGACGACAGTCCAGATGGGAAGGTGGAAAGATGAGTTTCCAGCAATGACCTCGGGTGCGGTTTGGCACAGACGCAAGATCGAAGAATGAGAGCTCTTTATGTAGATGTCAACGAAGAATCTTATAAACCAAGATTAAGTCAAATCTTAGCCTGTGCAGTTCCAGAAGTTCCAGGCCGGACCTCGATAAACGTTTTTCGTAGGTAATCTGGCGGAACCCAGGAAGCCCCTTAGTAAATCTACGCTGGAAACGCTCAAGAAGATCAATGTCTCCAGCCAGGTGTGGGGACCAGACTGGGGTAGCATACTCAAGAATAGGACGCACAAATACGTTAAAAGCCCAAATCTTAGTTGGAACATTACCAGAATTAAAGCACCAGTTCATAATAGCAGAACGAGCATATGAAGAACCACAAATTTTATTACACTGTTGGGATGATTTAAGGTCCCTAGTGAACCAAATCCCTAGGTCACGAACTTCGGGTAAGGATGGCAACGGTTCGTTATCAAGAAGGTATTGAAGGTATCAAGAAGGTAGTTCATATTCGAATCGCGGTGTTTCTTACCTCGATGGACTCTCAAAAGTATACATTTTTAAACGACACAATTATTGTTTGTCACACGCCTTTTGAATTATTGCACAACAACGAAATACTTGTAAAATTGACAACGTCATGTTCGTTCCACAAGGAGCCGCAATCATTCTCTTCCACTCCACAGCAGCAGACTTCCGGCAAAAATGAGCTACCGAGTACAGTGCATGCTCATTGGAGTAAATTTGATTGTAAATAAAACGTATCTGCTATCGCAAAAAAATTAAATTAAAGGTTGAAAATATTCAAAAGAGATTGTATTAATCGTTAGCATAATACAGATAAAATTCGCTTTTCGTGAAAGATGCGGTTTATGCTTGGATGGTTGGGTGCTTGGGTGCTTGGTTGGTTGGTTGGTTGGGGATGATCATCTTCTCCTCTGAAAGTAGAAGGCTACAAATATGAGAAGTTTGTCAAAAGAAAACAAATTCACCGGTTCGTTGTGTAGGCGTATTTTCAAAGTCCGAGCTGGGTCCTAAATGACCGAAATTAACGAAAAATGACCATTTGCAACAATCGGCAACAATCACCCGACAATGTCTCAACAATAAATGACGTCATGATTGTTGCCCAATTTTTTTCGAAATTATCTGGAACGTCCATCAACAATAGTCTGGCGTCAACGGACCAACGAGGAGCGAGTCACTAAATTGTTGTTCTCAGTAAAGACGCGTAGCGTTTCGTAGTACTATTTTATTACCCGTTTTAAACTTGGAATTATTCATTGAAAATCTATATACTGATAAATGCAGGACAAGAGAATAGTCGTTTAGCAGTAACACAAAGGCAGAAAAAAATTAAATGCTAAATACTAAATTACGTGTAGAAAATATATTCACACCAGGAAAGGATGCCAAGAATATTATTACATCTGTATCATTTCAAACAGCAACATTCGAGCATTAGTGTTTACGTAAAGTCATCATCCGGTTCCCTCCTTAACTGTGCTAAAACACAAGTAGGTTTGGATACGAGTTATTGTCATGTGTAGGCCTAACTTGCATTCAAACCATGGCGTTGGCACTTGTCGTTGTGCAGTTGTTTCGCCAAGTGAGGGGTCATCAGAAAAAGAATTGATACGGAACCGATGGATAAAACTGTACTGAGCAGGACGTAAAGAAGAAAAAATTCTTAAAATAAGTGAAGCAAGAAAACCCTTGTAAAGCGTAGTGCTCAAAAATTTCAAGTGATGTGTGGTTCTTAGTGGTTATATTGATTTCAGTTATTATTCTGAGGTAATGTTTCCACTGATAGAGTTAGCGAAGCGAACGAAATCAGCATTTGTCATCAGAAACAGCACTTTTTCCTAAAAATACATTTAGTAAGTAATATAGGCTAAATAGTGAAAATGACCGACTTTCTACGTTGGATAAAAGCTCATTGGCCCTCACCCCAAAAGTTTAACAGGTATAGATGCTGAATGCTAACATTACAACTCTGGAATGACATTATTTGACCAGTTTTGTTTAAACTAAAAACCGTGGCGTGTTCTGTTGATGTGTGTTTTATGGTGGTCGTCACGTTTGTGAGGTTGCGCTGATTGAGTGAGCGAAGCGAACGAAAATCAGCGTTTGTCATCAGAAACAGCACTTTTTCTTAAACACTTTTAGTA
Source organism: Lithobius niger (assembly GCA_023313725.1). NCBI lineage: Eukaryota > Metazoa > Arthropoda > Chilopoda > Lithobiomorpha > Lithobiidae > Lithobius > Lithobius niger. The sequence continues at coordinate 6,987 of JAHWFP010152538.1, read as the reverse complement.
AGTTGTAGGATAAATATTTATTTCGTAGTTGTAATGACCAACTTTCTACGTTGGATAAAAGAAAACACGTGAAACACTACTGCTACATTGAACTTATTTGACCATTTTTAGTTTTCTTTATCATTTGCATTATGAACTGTGCATTTAAGAAAAAAGCGCATATTATTCGGATCACTTCCTTGAACATTTGTTTGATAATTTTGGCTGAAAGTGTCTGTCAGCACCATATGATTTGCAACAAGATATCTACTCGAGCGCAGCGAGACGCGGCGGAATGAGCGAGCGAAGCGAGCGACTTCGCTAGTCTCTCCTCGTTAAAAAATACAGTTTATGCTTGGTTCGTTGGGTGCTTGGGTGCTTGATTGGTTGGTTGGTTGGTTGGGGATGATCATCTTCTCCTCTGAAAGTAAAAGGCTACAAATTTGAGAAGTTGTCAACAGAAAGCAAATTAACCGGTTCGTTGTGTAGGCGTATTTTCAAAGTCCGAGCTGGGTCCTAAATGACCGAAATTAACAAAAAATGACCATTTGCAACAATCGGCAACAATTACCCAACAATTCCTCAACAATACATGACGTCATGATTGTTGCCAATTTTTTTTCGAAATTATCTGGAACGTCCATCAACAATAGTCTGGTGTCAACGGACCAATGAGGAGCGAGTCAATAAATTGTTGTTCTCAGTAACAATGAGTAATGAGTAATGAGTAATTAGTAATGACGCGTAGCTTTTCGCAATATTATTTTATTACCCGTTTTAAGCTTGGAGTTATTCAGTGAAATTTCATATACTGACAAATCCAGGACAAGAGAATAATTGTTTAGCAGTAACACAAAGACAGAAAAAAAATTAAACGCTAAATACCAAATTACGTGTAAAAAATATATTCATACCAGTAAAGGGTGCCATGAATATTATTACATCTGCATCTGTATCATTTCAACCAGCAATATTCGAGCATTAGTGTTTACGTAAAGTCGGTTACCCGGTTCCTTCCTTATTTTTGCTAAAACACAATCAGGTTTGGATAAGAGTTATTGTCTTGTGTTGGCATAACTTGCGTTCAAACCGTGGTGTTGTCACTTCACTTGTTAAGTGAGGGGTCATCAGAAAGAGAAGTGATAAGGAACCGATGGAGAAAGCTGTACTAAGCAGGACGTAAAGAAAAAAATTCTTAAAATAAGTGAAACAATAAAACCCATGTAAAGCGTAGTGCTGCCAAAAATTTCAAGCGATGTGTGGTTCCTAATGGTTATATTGATTCCAGTCACGATTCTGAGGTAATGTTTGCGCTGATTGAGTGAGCGAAGCGACCGAAATCATCGTTCGTCATGGGAAACACCACTTTTTCCTAAATACATTTAGTAAGTAATATGGCGAAATATTTATTCATTGTGAAAATGACCGACTTTCTACGTTGGTTATTGGTCCCTGCCCAAAAGTTCAACAGGTATAGATACTGAATAATCTATATCAGGAGCGGCACAAAGGAGTATGCATGATAAAATTACCAAGCATGTTTAGTTCAAACATGCAGCTACTCGTGCTCTACAGCGTTGAAACGTCCTTGCAGCGGGGATGGCTAAGGCTGCTTCAAGCCAAGGCCGACTTGGAAGAAATCACGTGTCTCGTCTCCTGGCTCATTGTCAGTTTAGGTGAAAGCCAGAAAGGGAATGGCTTCTTCAAGCCAAGGTCGACTGGGTACAAATCGCATGCCTCGCCTCCTGGCTCAGTCGCGTGGTGGAAAAGGACTATCTTCTTCAAGCCAAGGCCGACTGGGCTACAAATCGCGTGGCTCATCTTCTGGCTCAAGGCCAGTTCATGCATGTGCCAGAAAGAAAATGCCGTTATCGAGGCTCTGGTAAAATAAGATTCGGCGATGTTGAATTAAGTGGCCAGGAACCAGGAAACGAAACCCACATCCTCTATCTCAGACGATCTTGTGACAAAGTATTTCATACAAAGATAAGTTACTACTTGGACACTCGTTATACGCTTCATTCAGTACACAACGGGAATCAGGTTGGATAAGGATGGTTCGTGATTGTTGCGCCACGTATCACGCGTAGTCCGGTGCTGTTGTTAGTGGTATTATGGCTGACAATCTGAACAAGAGGTGCAAGTACCTATTAGATGGCCAGACTGTTGGAATATTTATGGTTACCGTTGTTTACGAATTGAGACCTTAAGAAAAACTCGTACTAACATTCTGATTACTTTTTAATTGTTTTAGATGTGGAATGTCTGTCAGCAGCGTCAGAGTTTTAGCATGAAAGCTCATCGAGAGTATTCTTCAAGCCAAGGCCGACTGGGGTAGAAATCGCGTGTTTCGCCTCCTGGCTCATTGGTAGTTTAGCCGCACGACAGAAGGGAGATGATTTTCTAAACGGCCAATCCGTTTTTTGTTCAGTTAATTTGTTTATGAACTGATGCTTTTCGAAAACGCACTGCACTCTCATCATTTGCTTGATCGTTTTAGATGTAGAATGTCTGTGACCAGCACAAATAAGAGTTGCAGAATGAAAGCTCCTCGAGCGCAGCGAGATGACGCGGAATGAGCGAGCGAAGCGAGCGACTCCGCTAGTTATTATTATATTCTCACTTCTGCCATAGTCTCTACGTTGAACAGAAAAATCTAATCCAGATATTAATTCCATCTCCAACACCATCCAGTGGACTGTTAACTTACTACTTGCCATAGCTCCTAGGGTGTACAGAAAATATAAGCCAGATATTAACTGCATTTCCACTACATTAACTACGTTAACTTACTAATGGGTAGTCCATGAGGGTTTGTAAAAATCTAATTCAGGTATTAACTCCATCCCGACCCAACCCATTTTTAAACTTACAAAGATCAACAAATTTTGGATACAGGATCAACGAACACCCATCGATGGAAAAAATGAGCTGACAGTCTTAATTATCACATTTAATACATCGAAATCGTCAATTGAAGGCTACATAATGGCATAGGAGATAAAAAAGCCAAGACGGTGCACCAAATCATACAATGGAGTGTGACGTTTAGGATATGCTATTATCCGTTTAAAAAAAAACTATTTTTAAAAGCAAGTTAAGGTGGAACAATTAACAACAATTCACTGAAACATGAACCAATCAAGAGCAGCAGTTTTAAAATTTACACAAGAAAATGAATCCAAGTCAGGCATAAAGACATAACAGTAGGAGAGCAGCAACCTCCACCTGGCTAACCAAGCTGGAAGTGGTTGATGAAAATTCGGAGATGTCTATTTTTGTGTAGGAGTCCCTATCGGGCAAACTGTTTTGTTGTTTTGTTTTCGGGCATAATGTGATTATTTACAGGTGGATGCTGGGCAGTTATACAAATGGTTTCTAAATTAATTCTTGCACGATGTGCACCTCTCTGAAAAGCTTGTTGGTGTTTTCAGGGTAACGCGTATTCCCTGTCTTTGTCTACCTTGGACTAAAGAATTAGACTTATCATTTTCCTTTGAAATTAACCCTATGGGGTGCAATCCATTAATTCTGAAATTGTTTTGTCGTTTCATTGCAAGACGGCAGTGCACATTTATTCACTGTAGGGAACAATCACGTTTTTAGCAGTTTCGTGAATTTCGTTATGATCTATTGGTTTGAAAGGTAATATTAAATGCTTTAGTGAGGGGCCATATGACGAAACAAGAGCAATCCCATGTGGGGAAGAAGCCTGCAAAGGCTCTCGGTGATGCCTTTAAAGTAGGGAAATAACAAAATTCTTAGGTTTTTGGGTTTTGATTTGTTTTTTTTCCTTCATGAAACATTTTTGATGATCGAGTAGTTTAGCTAGTACGTGGAACCGGAACCGATTCTCAAGAAATTTTATAAAGATGAACTCAGTCATCAACAATATGGTAGTCATCAGTAATAATACCAAAACTGATTTTATACATTTTAGTAAATTTATGCACACTGCCCGGCCTTGCAATATGATTAATTTCTTAACCCCATTTTCGAAACCAATGTGATGAAAAATGAAATGGGATGCACTCCAAAAAATAACTCTTTGAGGGGACGGAAGGGAAATCGATTTTCCTTTCTAAAATTCCTTGAGAATGGGTTCCAATTTCACACACTGGCTAAACTACTCGACCATCAAAAATGTTTCGAGAAAAAAAACAAATCAAAAGTCAAAACCTAAGGATTTCGTTAGTGTTCCCTACTTTAAAGGAATCACCGAGTACCTTCACATACTTTTTTACCATATGGGATTGTTCTTGATTTGTCATCTGGGCCCTTACTTACGCATTTAACATTACCTGGCAAATCAATCGATCGTAAAGTAATTCATAAAACTGCTAACAATATGGTTTATCAAATACCCTGCAGCGAACAGGCATATAACGCCGCCTATATTGAAATGACAAAATAATTTTTTTTTAAATATAAGGACCTAAGCGTAGCATAGGTCTAATCTCAAAGCAAATGATAAATTTAATTCCTTAATCCAATATAGGCTAAATACAAGCCACACCCTTGACCTCTGTCCTGTATACCAATGGACATACACTGTGCAACTGTGCTTTTCATAGTTGCAATATCATACAAGAATTGATTTATAAACCATTTATATCATGGCCTAGCAACCTCCTGTGTACAATCACAATTTCCCGGGAAAAAAAGCTTAAAAGAGTATATTCCAGTTCTGCATTCTCATGGAGTTTCCAACTTTACCCGCTAGGAGCCCCTCTCCTTAAGTAGACAACTTTGGCAGGTGGAGGTTGATGGTTTCATAGTGTCATTCCTTTGAGTGTTGTTCTTGACTGTTTTATGTTTCAGTGAATTTTTTTAGTGGTTTTAGTGTTCTTGTCATGTTTTATAATGGATAATATCAAACCGAAACGTTACATTCCATTGTATGATTTTGTGCACCTACTTGGCTTTCCGTGTCCTATCTCTGTTTGGTGCTATTTTTAATTTAATTAGCATACAATGGCAGGCATTCTCAATTCAACACAAAAAACCTGGGAATAAAACGAAGAAATGTAAACGCAAATTTGATCAGTAAATATGATTTGCACGACGAAATAAATCACCCTTGACCCATGTTTTGCCGTTGATTTGCCATACTCGCATCAGCTTTCCTAAACATCCGTGCATTTCTCTTGCTTGCATACGTATGCAGGAAAGAAAAGTCTTCACACTGGGCCAATCTCTGATAATGAGTTACTGCTTGATACTCGATACTAGCAAAACAATACTCTATCCGGACTCAAGAGTTAGGTTCCACAATTCATTCAAATTAGTGCATGCCTGAGAGCTGCAGCAGCTCCTTGACGAACCAAAAATGCTAGATGGCCACTAGGAAAGTTGAAAGAAATATAAAAGATGAATTCTTTCTTGGTAACATTTGTTTTTGCGTGTTTACTGGCAAGAGGAACCGTTTCCGGCATGGATACTGATTCCTCGACCAACAGCAGTAATCAACAAAAGTTGAAGAAGAGATACATCGACGAAGAACAGTGTAAGATATGCAAAGCAAATACAAACTACTTTCTTTTTATGATAGACTCTTAGCATGAGTTTGAAAATGTATACATACACTCTTTATAATTAATAGTTCCTTCGCTTATTTTAATAGTTAAATGACTGTTAAAAAAACGTGTTCAATTAGACGGACTTCAATTCCTAATAAGAGAGTCCATTTAAAAAAAATTCAGATGCACATACTGCCTTTTCATAAAATAAACCAGTTGTATTCATGGATTATTAATGAACCATTAAGGCTCATCCATTGTTTACGTGCTCTACTCTTACAATTCAGCTTAAAGTCAGGTTGCCACCAAACGAAAGTTTGGAGCATCTAGGACCACCGACTGTTATCTAGTTTTCTCTAGCACCTGCTCGCAGACAGAAAGGAATGTACAAAGAAATATCTTTTAATGCAACCAACAAGCCACGAGCCTCCTGAATGTTATTGGTGTCGGCGGCCACTTACGGTCCGGCACTTCCTTGTTGATTGTTGCCATCTTGATGGTTTTCGTCGTCGTTTCCATCTTCCGCATGACATTGTGCGTCAATTGAGCGATAAGTCTGTCCGGTGTTTTTCAATTTTTGCAGGAGGTACAGATGTATGACAAGATTTAGATTAGGGGTTTGAATAATATCTCTGTAATGTGTGGTGCAGTGGCAACCCGGACCATTGCACTGTGACTGAGATTGGCGCTAATGACCAAGCTGTCGACGCGCCATTAAGCCTCATCTACCCCCCCCCCCCCTACTGAAATATTTAGTTTTCGTGCACCTAGAAGCAAGCTGTACAGATTAAAGATATTAATGCCACTAGAAGGCAAAGAAAATGACCTGGCGCTATGTAGTGATAGTAATATTGTTAATCTTTACAGCTTGCTCCCAGGTGCACGAAGACGTCCCAAATTTTTACTCAATAATTAAGGAGGAACCTGGCTTGTTAGTTGTTTTTAAAGGTATTGCTTTGTGCATTCCTTTGCTTGCTGTGAGAGAGAACTCAATAGGGCTAGATGCTGCTCTTGTTCATTTGGAGGCAACCCGTCTTTAAAGGGGGGCAAGGACGGAGGATAACTCTTTAGTTAGCTCTATGAACTGCGAAGATAGAGTTTAAGAGGTGACAAAATAGAATCACCTTGGAAGGGGGAGACGGGAGAAGGAACGGGAGGGGGATTACAAGACCGGGCAAGCGTACTCACTGCTTACTATGCGAGTCGTCTGTCAGCAGACACTACTGTTTGGAGAACTGTCAAGTATTACGTTAGCAAGATGGGGCGGAAGTTTCGTGTCTTTGTTACGTTTGCTGATAAGGGGAAAAGGGGGTGGTCAGTAGGTGACGTAAGCATTCCATTCCAAGATCCTCAGAAAGGAGACCCTATTTGTAATATTTCTGTGGGGTTTATAATAATTTCGTTGACAAAATACCCCGCCCCCTCCCTTGCAACCCTTACTTGCACGAGTTTTGTTGTTTTGGATTTCTTTTGGGAGAGGGGGGGGGGG
>JAHWFP010152517.1:0-17080 GCA_023313725.1 Lithobius niger | reverse complement strand
TCCTATTCAAAATAGGGGGAATATTATTTTCCAAACCAAACAATCCCCTTGAATCTCTTCAAGAAGAGTCTTCCAACTTCGCTTCATCTCATCGCACGAGTCGCTCCCACCGAACCAATTTTCTTGGATTCCTGAGCTCCAAAACAAAATTAAAGAATGAAGAAAGCAGCATAAGTGTCCCTTTTATGGGGCTTTTCCCTTGAGAATTTTCTTCACGGAGCTTGGTCCTCAAGATCGTTTCAGCAATCAACATAGTCCCTTCATCTTCGTTTCCAGGCCGTCAAGATGGATCATCGCGTGTCCATAATCATCTAAACGTAAGCTTCTCTCTGCCTTTTTTTTTTAACTTCTAGGATAACGATACTCATTTTCAACTTTGCTTGCTCTGCCATCCTTCGGAAAGTTCCTGCCTTCTGCCGATCGCCTTTGTGCATAGAAATTTGCTGAGACGGGAACCCAGCTTGCAACCCTTGGGAACCCTTCATTTGGTACCCACCACCATATGTGATGAGGTCATCTGCAATGCAATAAATTACAGGTAGAGGATATTTTCGAACCGGCAACTAGAAAGCCCAATTTTTCCGGGGAGATTAAAATTGGTTTCTGTTGCCTAAACGAAAATATACATTATCTGTACCCTCCCAACCTCCCCTCTTGAGTCACCACCATGACGCATCGAGAGGAAAACAGATGGCTGGCTGTATCGCCGTAACTTTATTTTTGGAGGGTCTGTGCCCGCTCATGCGCCGACGGGTTACGCACGTGTGCGGATCTAAAGTTTCAATCCTTCTGCAGGAACTGAACGCAAAAAATTACAGGTAGTGTATATTGTCGTTTAGGCAACAGAAACCAATTTTGACTTCCTTGGAAAAACTGGGCTTTTTTTGGGCTTTTCAGTTCTTACTTCTCGACATGGGTATAATAAGCAATACATACTTGCATCAGTGGTGGAATGGGTCATGGGCCTCCTGATCATTTGGGTCCCAATTTTCGTGTGGGTCACTACATCCAGAACGAGCCAACCCCTTTAAAACTAAACTGAGTCAGTAGCGAGTTAACGACACAGTGCGCAAGTAAAATAAATGCAGTATTAAGAAAGCAATTTACTTTGTTTACACATCTTTGTCGTTCTATGTAAAAATAAAACTCCTTTAAAATAATCTCGCTATGTTTTTATAATCCATTACTAAATCTTGAATTTGCCATAAGAATAAAATGTAGTGAAAGATTCTTAGCCATAGTATAAAGATACCAAAAAGATTTGATTTCATTAAAAGGTTTGAACATTCTTGTCAGCAGCAATGTTCATTTTTATATACTGTAGAATTACGTAGAGAAGGAAACAGAAATAGGCTATTAGTCAAAATTAAAAATGCATAGGCTATGATTAAAGAAGTAACATGACCTAGTGTTATTAATGGCATAATTCTCAATCTAGTCATTAATTCCGTTTACTGATTCATTGGGTCAGATTGGGCCAATGGGGATCAGTCTGGGTCAGTGGGTCATGGGTCATAAGAATAGTAACCCATTTCAACCCTGATCTGCATAGACTAGTCCTGTCTATACACTTTTACTGGAATCTTGGGACAATGTTAGTCTGGGTCAATCTGGATCACTGGGTCAGTCTGGATCACTGGGTCAGTCTGGATCACTGGGTCAGTCTGGATCACTGGTCAGGCTGGATCACTGGGTCAGTCTGGATCACTGGTCAGGCTGGATCACTGGGTCAATCCGGATCACTGGGTCACTGGTCACAAGAATAGTGACCCATTCCATCTCTGATTTGCATAGGCCAGTCCTGTCGTTATCCGAATAGTGGACTTTTACTGTGTTTGCAAATCTGTGCTAAACCAGGTACTAGTAAGAATACCTAAATTTGGATTTTTTTTTAAATTTCAAAACAATAACGAGGTCATGCCAAACTATTTAGTGTAAGAATGGGAGGGGAGAAACGGGAGTTAATATTAGCTTCTTTAATTACGAAAATATTTACGTAAAACGTGTATGTCAAAACTGGCATAGAATTTGCAAGTTTAGCATCCCCCCCCCCCCCCATATCCTATCCCGGGACACCCCTCGGCACACTTCACCCCTAGACTTGGTAGTTACTAACTTAGTTTTCAAATTGTAATTATTTAACACTGTGTTAGTCATGTAAGCATGCTTTCGTACAACTTCTTTTGAACTTTGTGCCAATTATAATATTAATTGAAAATAGTATTTTATGATGTAATCACTTTTAAGCTTATCAGTCTTCATAACCGTTGTGCACTTTACTTCGTACCATACTTCGTTCCCCTCATGTTAATAAAGTATACGGTTCTCTTGCACTCCAGGGTACAGGCCTCTCGGTTCTCACCGATGGTTCGTCTACATCAGACACTCGGAGGTGCTTTCTCCGTGCCCTTTGGTCTCCACAAGTTTCGTCAACCAGACCTTGCAACCGGTTCCTTCTGTTCCACCTTGATAACCAACGATCGTCAGTATTAACATTTTCACTAAGGCGTCCCTCGAATTTTCGGCACCCACTGGCGCTCGTGTACTACTGCACAAGCAACAGGGCAACCAGACAACCGGGCAACCAAGCACCCGTTCACAGATTCTTCACTTCCGTTTGCTGGCCTGTAGGCTATGGTTACACGGTTCCATGGTAGACAAAGTTTTGACGTTTGCTGAGTCCCTGCACCAAGGTGTTCTGCGCTCGTGCACCACGAGCATCCGTATGACCATCCACCTGCTGCTACGATTGAACAACGTGTGTCTGGGTGACCGGGGCTCAAGAACCAGGGACAGATGCCCGAAACCGGGGTCGCATTTGGTGGATCATGATCTGCTGTCCACCTCCTACTTTGCAGATGCTTCTTTTTTTTTCTATGACCGCCGTTTTCTTCCCAACCGAACATCAGTCCATCTTCGGTTCCTTTGCTGGCACCAGGGCTCACCAGGACCACGACCGGGCCCGATGCCCCACCCTTCTCTCCTGCAAACCATCGTCGGCCCACTTTCTTCAAGAACAAGGATACCCGTTCCGCGGTCCCCTTGAGCATCTGTCCACGGGCCCATGGGCGTACAGGGCATCCGAGGGAACCACGGTACAAATGCTCAGCAATCAGTACGCCACCAGTCGGTCGACACGTCTGTGCACTGGTATATTCACCAGCATTGTCTATTTCGATCATCATGCCTTTTTGGCGGACGTCAGAACGTCGTCTGTCTCTTCTCTGGCCACTTGGAAAATGTCCCCTCCCACATGCTCTCGCAAAGTGGGGTTGTACACTGTGTCCCATGCAGCGCAGTGTACATTGGTGAGACTCGTCGCAAGCTCCAAGCACGTCTTACAGAACACGTTGGCGACTCCTTGGGAAAAAGGAGAAAAACGGTATTGCTCTCCATCACAAGAAAGAAAAACAGCCATCTAATCGGAGAGGGCTTCTGGTCTCTTAAAATCCAACACACACAATGACTGCCATCTCAGGGCACTGGAGTTACTTGCGATCAAACATTTCTCCAAGAATTGTATACCACTCATGAACATCCAAAATCCTGCTTATGCAAACATTGATCGTGTGGCGCGACCGATTCTCGCATGGAAACTTGGCAGAAAGTGGGCACTCCAGATGCAACGCACGATACAGATCAGTGGTTCTCACCTCTTGCACGAATTTCAAAAGGACGATGTAGTGACTCGTATTTTTCTAACTAATTTCTGATGAAGACGAACACGATTATTTGCTGAAAATTTAAGTGAACATTTTTATTGTGTTTTCAGCTGTGTGGTTTTGTGTGCTTCTCCTTATATTAATTTTGACATCTGAGAGGCAAATTCCCTGAAACCCCTTTGCCAATTTTACTGATTTATGAACATCCACAAATGTATAATGCGTCTGTAGAATGCATATGTAAAATATGAAATGAATCTGACGGTATGTTCGAAAGTTATCATGGCGACAGATGGTTATGCTATGCACTGATGCAGCCCACATTGTGAACAGTAATAATGACGAACTACTACATTTCATTCTGATTCTGCACATTTAATCCGGGTGTTAGGACCGGGCCGGGCCTCCAATGCGCTAGGCCACTTAAAGTTCTAAAGGTTCCTGCTAAAGAACTCGTTAGCCTCAACCTTTCCAGCTATCACTTGGGCCAGTATATCTCCAATTCCATAATCTGATGCATCACTCAATCTAGAATGGCTTCTGGAAGCCTGGTAACTTGAACTCGTGGCTCAACGACCTCCTTTTTAATCTCACTGAACGCTCCTATTGGTTCGGGGGGTCCAGTGAAATCCTTCCAAGAGTCATAAAAAATCAGGGTGGTTTCCATATTGTTGAATCTGCAGTAGTAATCAAACCCACAATAACACACTACAGTAGGCACCAAAGGGGGGGGGGCGAGTAATCGGGTGTAACGGGTAATCAGGTTAAGTTGTATCAAAGGGGTTCAAAGGGTTTTGTAGCAAGCGTTATCCGCTTCCGGTCATCTCGCCGATGAAGCCCTAAGGCCTTATGTCTGTTCCCACTCTTTTAAACAATGTAATGTTCACTTATTCCCATACTGTTAAACAATGAAATGTTTCGTTATTCTCCAATTTGTTCTCCCACTTTTAAACAATGCTTTAACAATAGATAGTGCTTTAACCTCGAATGCAGTGAAAGACTAATGATTTGGAGCCACACTTTTAAAACAATGAAAACCGGAAAAGTAGGGTTACAATTTCAGTTTAGCGTTAAAAAAAAACCTAATCAAAATGGCAGCAACAGCAGCAGAAATAAAAATGGATATGTTCACCCAGTGGATATGGAGCATTATTCCTTAACATAATGTGCTCTTGGCATTAAAGAGTACGACAGTTGATATTTTGGAATTTTAAGTCCCCATAATCCACTAGGTGGACGCGTCCGTTTTTCTATTTGCTGCTGGAAGCATGGACTTCTTTTAAGTACTGGTAACGTTTTTTTTTAATTTTGTAATAATAATACAGAGACGATGCACGAGATATCCACGCACCCTAATTCTCAAGTGGGGAACTAGTGGAAGAAGTACCACCATTATGACAGTTGTTTTTTGCTGCATGAAGGAGGAAGCCGGAGTACCCGGAGGAAGCCCTCGTGCAACGGGCGGGAAACGACCAGAGAAAAACACGTACATGTTCACTTCCCATCGCCAGGGTCGAACCTGGGTCTATACGAAGCTAGAGATGTACAGCTAGGACCAGGACGCCTATTGAATCTGAGGCCCCAGTGCTCGCAGCTACATGTGCACCCATGATGCCATATCGCAATTGGGTATTGTTTTTTTAGTCGTGCACGATGAAGAACACTTGTCGCACCACTGGCCGCAGGGCTAGTTGGTAAACAACGGTCATCTTGGTCCAGATTCCATATGATACCTTTTCAGTATTGTTTGCTTTCGCCGAGTTACAGCCTGGCTTCCATATCGTTTTCCTCACCACAATTACACTGAACGTCATTGCGTCACCTCCTTCAGTAGCTCTCACTAATTTCTATACTAGCTTGTTTGGTTAGGATAGATCTATGACACGCTGAGGCGAGTGCATTCTTAAGTGTACACAAAGGTCAAGAATAAACCCTTTGAAGGTCAAGAATAGAATTCATGCAGATACTAATTAATTTTCCTGCCAGCCTACAAACATAAATAATCACGCATCCATACATGACGTTAGGTCCACCTTGTAAAGAAATAAATACATCGTGTTTGCATTAAATTGTAACGATTAGACTCACTTCATCACTGATTTAAGTATTGCAAACTAATTAGTTCTGTGTTAGATTTTTTTAAATGTTTTCCTTCTAAATATTTAAAGTTTTTCGTGTAAATAATCCTAACAAAATGTGTAATTAGCCTAATATGCTTTATTTCAGGTGTTTATATTTCTGGACCAAGACAAGTCCAATTCATCTTCGTTAGAGAAGCTGATTATCGAACATTGGGTAGCTGGGGAGGTCTTTTCTCAAGATTTGATTGCAGAGCACATCGATACTTGCACCCTATCTGTTGCTAAAAGTCAGAAGCCACTTACTTGTCCAATAGTAAAACCAAGCAACAGAGTCCACGTTGAGTTTTGTTGTCCTGGCCATCACCATAAAACTTGTAAAGAAGAGATTTTCACTTGGTTGTGCCATAAATGCAAAGAAACTCTTGAATATGGATTTGATTCTTACGTATATTGCGCGTGTGGTCGTGCTAAATACCATTCTTACAGATTCAAGTGTCGTAGTCCATTGCATGGTCCCAATTTCTTCTCCTTTGAGCCAAAAGTATTGGACCAACTATTTGTGTCTCTACAACCTTTGAAAGAGCTCAATATTTTGATCTTGGGTGAGACTGGTGTTGGGAAATCAACTTGGATAAATGGATTTGTGAATTATTTGACCTATTCGACTTTGGACACTGCAGAACAGGGTGAGAATGTTAATCTGATCCCTGCTAGTTTCACAATGACAAACGAAAACTATGAGAAAATTACCATATCAACCGGATCAGCTGAAAATGAATGCACTGCTACCGGACAATCGGCAACTCGGCATCCTAAGTCGTACCTGTTTGTTCGTGGCAAAAATCTTGTCCGTTTGATTGATACACCTGGTATTGGGGATACTCGTGGGATAGAACAAGACAAGAAAAACTTTCAAGCAATCCTCAGTTACCTTTCTCGTTTCACAGAACTTCATGGCATCTGCATTCTATTAAAACCCAACAATGCTAGACTCACTGTTATGTTCCAATTCTGCATAAAAGAACTCCTCACTCATTTGCATCGAGATGCATCTCGAAACATTGTGTTCTGTTTCACAAATGCACGCAGCACTTTCTATCTGCCTGGAGATACGCTATTGCCTTTACAAGAACTTCTCGAAGCTGACAAACAAATCAGTATCTCCCTTTGCAAGGAGACAATTTACTGTGTTGATAACGAGTCTGTTCGTTTTCTAGCAGCACTTAAACATGGGGTCAAGTTTGATAACAACATGCGTCAGAATTACTCGGCTAGTTGGAATAAATCAATTGAAGAAACAGATCGTCTCGTTTCATACATTGAGTCTCTTGAACCTCACAAAACACGCAGTACCCTTTCATTGAACGAAGCTCGACGTATTATTGTGGCAATGACGGAGCCATTTGCCCATATCGGTAAAAACATTGACTATAACATTGCTGTGGTAAGGAATAAGCAAGAAGAAATTCGTTTGTCTAAATGTAGCAAGGAAGAACTTGCAGATCAACTTTATGTACCAGTTATTGACCTTGAGCCAGTTGAACTTGACTATCCTCAGACAGTCTGTACATCTGCAGGTTGTATTAGTGTTTACTATATTGATGGCAAAAGCAAAACTGACTATAGTCAAGTATGTCATCCACAGTGCTACCTTAGCGATGTAGAGTTGTCCCAGTATCCTTGCCTGGAACTTCGGGATTGTTGGGCGTTTGACGGTAAAGGGGCTAACTGCCGTGCTTGTGGCTGCGTTTGGGAAAAACATATGCACATCACCTATGAGTACAAACAGGTGGAGACAAAAGTACCAGACAGTACTATACAAGAGCTCATCAATGGCAAAATTACTGTAATTAAAGCAGTTGAAGAAACTATGGCCAAATTAGAGTACCAAATAAACGCTCTCAACGATGAAAAATCACATGTACTTCATGTTAGTTCCAAATTTGCTCATTTTTTGAAGGTCAATGCCATTACCCCATACAATGATGCAATGGAAGAATATCTTCTCATGCTGATTCATCAAGAAAAAGATAAAATTGCTGTAGGGGGAGACCGCGAAGCCTTGCATAGTTTGGAGCAGATGTTATATGCTTACAAAGAAGAAGTAAACATACTAGAAGCTGCGATAGCCGATACTTCTAGTCAGTTTGTTGACACTATTAGCCCTGATGATATTGCTACTCTTATCCAAAGTTTATACGACTTGCCTATCAATGGAAAGACTTTTGAGCAGTATATGAAGGTAATGGAAAATGCTGCAGCCAACAACACTCAGTACAATGAGATAAGATACCGACCGACAAAAACATCTGAAGAAAGTGTCCGTACTACTGCAGATACTGGAAATATTAACTTTAGGGACAGCAATGGTCAAAGTAAGCACTCCAAATGTAAAAGAAAAAATACAGTAGCCAAAAGTGAGTGGTCGACCAATTTTCAAAGCCGACTAGCTAAGAATTCAAGAGCGAAGGTACCTCCAACAGTTCCAGAGGGTCGGAGTAAAATTGGAACGAACGATTCGTACGATACAAAATGTAATCCTGAACCAGCTAACATTTCGCAGCCACTAAGTTTAGCAAGAAAAATATGGCGCTTCTTTTTTAAGACCTGATGTGGTTTTAAATCCAGTTGCAATAAGGAGTGTCATTCTTTATTCATTTAACATGGTTACGTGATAAGTTTCCCATTTTGTATTCGTCACAGATTAGTGTCAATGTTTAAGGAAAATTATTAGCGTCATGGAACATTAAACTAAAAGCTATTGTGTATATATGTTTGCTAATTGTTTTTTTAACGTGTAATATATCAGTCATAACATTTTATTGTAATAAGATTTATTTTGGAGCAGGTGTTTTATGCGTGTAATAAACCTCAATTCTATATTGATTAATGATGCGTTATGATTTGGAGCAGATAGTGAAGTGTTGTTCATCATGTGATTTCCTTAGCCGATTTTGTTCATCAAGCACCTTTCATTTTCAGAGGATCTCCCGGAGGCTCCTTGTTTTTTGCTCGCAAACTTCGAAAATGACGTAAATTTGACGTAATTGTTAGCCACGTCACCTGCAATGATTGCCAATGATTATATAATTTATGGCAGTTTTGAGGTTGTCTCGAATGACAATCCATCTGCCCAGAGCAAAGTATGAGTTGTTGTGCACTCAAGTAGCACAAAATTGTGTGGCCAAAGCCTTGTCAAAGTGTTGTCCCCCATGTGGTTTAGTGTTGGCCTACACAGTTGGCCCCACTAAAGCTTGTAGTACACTGCTCCGTTCCGAAGACTGATGGCAACGGATGGTCCAGCGCACATTGCTTTCGTCGCAACCATGTCAGTCGGCTCTGCTGAGCTTTTAAGTTGATCATGCCCAACTTGGCAATGCAAATGAAGGACTTGTAGTGACCTTAAGTAGGTAATTAAATAGAAAGTCGTCGTAAATTGGGTATTAATTCTTTACGCTTGGGCATGATGACATTTAAGTTCAGAAAGCCACTGAAATATGTTCGCATCTGTATTTAGTAGGGGAAAGGCGTTGTGCGCAGATGCGTGACGGACGAAGACTGCCATCGACTGAAGCTTGTAGCACACTACTCCATTCCGTCCCGATCCACCACGTCACGTTGCAGGCCGTCAAAGTTCTGTTTGGATTAAACGCATGTAAAATAAAGCAGCCGCGTATACTACTCTGTCCCGTTCCGTGACGGCCCTGTCGGAATGTCGAGGAAGAATCTTTTCAGTCAAAAACCGATCGAATCGGATAAGTGTACGCACCTGTCGTCATCCGTTGTGCACCTATGCACAACACATTTCCTCTACTCAATACAGTAGCGGACCTAATTTAGTTGCCTTCTGGACTTGAATTTCATCATGCCAGAGCATAAAGAATTAATACTACCTAATTTACTACGACTTTTTATTTGATGAAACTACAAGTTCTTCATTTGCATTGCCAAATTGGGTGTGATCGAATTTCAAAGCTCAGCGGAGCCGACTTGAAACGGTTAGAGATGGAAGCAATGTGCGCTGGACCAGCCGTTGATGTCAAGTCGTTGGAACGGAATGGAACGGAGGGGGCGTCGGACGAACGTCTAACTGGAAAATCGTCTAATGGGATAATTGTCTAAAATCTGCGTAAATAAAAAATCTAGAAAAGCATCTAAACGGAATATCGTCTAATGGGTAATTGTATAATGGATAAACGTCTAACTGGATTAACGTCTAACTGCGGTTTCTGATGTTATATGTATAGCCGCAGCGAGCGCGGCAGGGATATTAGACGATTTTCCATTACACGAATTTCCAGTTAGACGCTTTTCCATTATACGAATTTCCTGTTAGATGATATTCCGTTATACTGTTTTCCGTAATCCGTTCTTCCAATTATGCGATTTTCCAGTTAAGACGATTATCCCTCGCCCTGAACGAAGCAGTGTGCGGCCAGCTGACGCGAGATGTGTACACCTCTCCAATGCGATCAGTATTGACTGGAGGGATTCTTCCACGACAGTGCCGTCCGTCAGGCGACGGGTCGTCACGGAACAGAGTAGTACACGTGGCTGATCTAATTTATATGCTTTTAATCCAAACAGAAATTTTATGGCCTGCGACATGACATAACGGAACGGAGCAGTGTGCTACAAGCTTTAGATTATGTCTGGAATCCTTAAAGTTGGCACCACACACCGGCCAAGTGTTGGCAAGGGTTGGCCCCAGGTTGCTATTATCTACAGGACCAAGCGTGGGTCCAACAGTTGGTCCAACAGTTGGTCCAATAGTAGGTCCAAGCGTTGACCCAAAGGTAAAGATAGTCAAAAAAGCCCTATACAACAGCTATCAAAAAAAAACTTGTTACCGAGATATCGCTCTATTAGACCCCAATTATTTTATGAGCGAACATTTAAGTCATGGCTTATTTGGAGCTGTAACTGAATGCCTGCAAGGTGCACGCTTTACACTGATTTCACACGTTATAAGGGCGCGTTTATCAACCACTATTTTCTAGGCTTTCCTTGATCAATACTAAATCTGCTAGCTGCTTCTCGCCTTTACCCAATCATATGGTTTTCAAGTTGTCTATACCTAGCACCATGGCAACAACGCGGACGTAAATCTCCTCCTCGTGCCTCCCGACACGACGTACGACGCGTGCAACACGACAGCGTCGATTTATGACAACTAGAAAACAATTTTTATTGCAGTACAAGACGACGGACAGATTTCTGATTACCGGTATTCGATGCTTTGTTTTCGATTCAACAACCCCGAAATGGACGCCATGTTGGATTTTGAATTCTCGCTGCGAGTAGCTATTTATTCTACCGTCGATTGATCACTGCTATAAGCTGTTTTTTTCAGCGAGAATAGCAAATTTTGGAAATAAGCGGAAAATGGCAACAATGTTGTAGCAATGTTTAAAATGACTGTTGCACTTTGTTCTTTGTCCGTGTTGTTATTTATGATACATTTAATTTATTCTCTATTACCGCATTCATTTAATAGAAACGGGAAATTAATCGTAAATAAATAACGGTTGCCTAGCAAACAGCTTTCGGAGAAGGTCTCGTTGCGTAAACGAGCCCTAATGTTTTCTGGGCAAAAGCGAGATGGCCAAGGCTGACGCGTGCCCGCCCGCCCGCCCGACCCGCAATCCAGCCGGGGCTGGCCATGGCCAGCGCGCGTGATTTTTAAGGTGTGAAATTCAAGCAAGCGAGCCCGCCCGCGCTCGTAGCCTTGCAGTGCATCCCACTCATGTCAACAAGCAAAATCGTTAAAAAGAGAAATAGTTATAAATAAAATAATAAAAAAAAATAAAATAATATTTCCCACAGAAGGTGGGCAGGACTTGGAAGGGTGGTGAGCCACTGATACCAATCCTGAGATGGGTTTTGGAGCTTGGAGGGATAGACAAAATTACGAATTTCGCTTTAGAAAGGGGGTCAGAATCAAACTGTCCAGAGTACGCCGGAAACCAGACACGGTACTTTTCGAGACTATTTCCTCGGTCAAAGAGTTCCAAACCGGAACCACTCGAACAGCAAAGAAATTTCGGCGGCAGTCCAGACGTGAACCCTGAACCGACAGCTTCCATGAGTGGCCTCGAGTCGATGCCATAGGACTAAGATCAAAAAAGGGCAAATCCACGGATAAGAATCCTCGTAAAATTTTGTAGGTAAGAATGAGGTCAAACTTCAGTCTTCGGAGCTCCAAAAGTTCAAGTCCCGCCAGCACCAAGCGTGCTTCGGGTGAATAGTCACGCAGACAAGGCAACCCCTTGGTCAATCTACGCTGGACCGATTCGACCAGGTCGATGTCTTTTAAGAGGAAGGGGGACCACACCGGAGTTGCATATTCGAGCAGTGGTCGCACAAATACTTTAAAAGCCCAGACCTTAGTGGACAAATTTCCAGAGGTAAAACACCTATTTACAATAGCAAGTCAACGGAAAGCCAGTGCCACAATTTTCTGGCAATGGAGAGACGACTTCAAATCAGAAGTGAACCAGATGCCCAAATCCCGTACCTCAGACACTGACGGTAGAGTTGTATCACCCAAAAGATAGTTATGATGCATATTTTGTAAGCTAACATGGAAAGAGTGGCACTTGGGAAACGATAAGGGTAACTGCCAAGTAGTGGCCCATTTTGTGACCTTTTTGATTTCTGTTTCAAGCAACAGAGTATGTTCAGGTGATAGAATAGCTGAGCCTAATTTTAGGTCGTCAGCAAATTTAAAACCATAGGTACAGTTATTTTCACAGTTTAAATCATTAAGATATATTGCAAAAAGTAGTGGACCCAGAACTGAACCCTGGGGAACTCCACTAAAAATGCTTGAGCACGATGACAAGGAGTCCTCAAGTACTTTTTGGGTGCGATTACTTAAGAATGATGAGATCCATTTCCAAAGGTCACAGTCAATACCGCACGTACGGAGTTTAAAGAGCAACTTGCGGTGGACAACTGACTCAAAAGCTTTTTTGAAGTCGAAATAAATTGTGTCAGATGGGACGCCAATATCAAGGGAGTTTGTCCAGTGATCTAGCACAAGTAGGAGCTGGTGAGTTGAAGAGCGGCTCGGCAGAAAACCAAATTGGTCTGGGTGAAGGAGAGAAGCGTCTTGTAAGAAAGACAGAATATGATTTCGAATAATTGATTCCATAATTTTGCAAGCTACGGATGTCAGAGCAATTGGGCGATAATTATTTACATCCGACGGACAACCCTTCTTGAAAACTGGTACAACCAGGGCAGAGCGCCATACAGCAGGGAGATGCCCTTGATGGAATGAAAGTTTGAATAATTTTGAGAGTGGGTAACAAATCTCGGCGGCAATATGTTTGTAGAAAAACGAAGAATCTCCATCCGGGCCACACGTTAAAGATGAGAAATGCTCACTACCCACCGTCACCAGTAGCGTATAATCCTGGGTCCTATGGCTCAACCTCGAAATACCTTCCTTGTCTTCTTGTAAATGCGAGAAGCCTAATTGCAAATATCTGTGATTTCCATTATCTTCTACTTCAAAATACTTATGATCTGTTTTTTATTGTGGAGTCATGGTTGACGGCTTCTTTTACGAACGAACTGGTTTTTGGGGGTACCCCTTATTGTATTTTTAGAAGGGATCGTGGCTCTAGGGCGGGGGGTATATGCTTGGTATACCGGCGCAGCATTGACATTTCCCTCTCGCAGATTGCTCCAAACGTTGAGGCTTTTGTGGTAACGTTAATCCCCTCGGGGACTAAATGTGTTCTATGTTATGTCCCTGATGGCTATGACAAATTCTCCCTTTCATCAATGTCCAGCTTCATAACCTCAATGCTAGGAAACTCTCCGTGTTTGGTTCTCGGGGACTTCAATCTATCCACTGTTGACTGGGACGTGGTAAGAGCAACAAATGCAATACAACAGGACTTTCTGAGCGACCTATTACAGTACGGACTCAGGCAGCTTGTCACCGAACCGACAAGGGGCAATCGAACTCTGGACCTCATTTTCACAAATGATGAAAGACTGGTTTTTGATATCGAAACCGATCAAAATCTGGGCCTCAGTGACCACCAGATGGTAAAATTTCGATTAAATATTCCTAACACAAAATCCAACAAAACCAAACCCCGACAAAAAGTTGATTTCCGTGCTCTCACTAATGTGCTTTCTCAAACTGATTGGTCCTCTACAATCGTAAACTGCGACACCACTGACAAGGCATGGTCAGGTTTCTCTACCATTCTCCAAAATGCATTGAAAAACTGTAGTCATCATGTCACTGGTCTCAGTCACAAAAAGAAACCCTCAATTGAGGTCCTGAAATTGGGCAGAAAAAAACTAATAGCTTGGAAACGCTACAAGGCATTTAGGTCTCCAGATAACCTTAAAAAATTTAACGAGCAACGTAAGAAATATTCATTAGCAGTAAAAAATCTTAAACTTTCATGTGAAAGGAAGCTTCTCTCAGATGGCTCGGCCACCAAATTGTTTCGCTTTTACAAAACACAAACAACCTCCCGACGACCGATTCCGCCTATTTTAAAGGGCAGTTCGTATGTTACTAGCCCAGTTTCAAAGGCGAACCTTTTTAATGCCTGTTGTACTTCAAATGGGGTTGTTGATGATAACATGCCATGTAACCCCAACCGACCTTTTCCAATCATTAAATGTGACTCTGTGGTTTTTACCCCATCGAATGTTTTTAGGGCTCTAACTTCCCTGAAATCCAGCCACAGCGTTGGCCCAGATGGCTTCTCTGCATATCTTTATCGTGAAATCAGACACTACATTTGTCGACCACTTGCTTTTATTTTCAGTCTTTCATTTGAGACTGGAACCTTGCCCAGTGTGTGGCTTACGGCCAAAGTTGTACCAATCTTCAAAAAGGGGAACACTTCAAACCCGGAAAACTATCGACCAATATCCCTAACAACGGTCCCTTGTAGGATTATGGAACATATCATTAGAGAACATATGCTCGTCTTTGTCGAGAAACATCATCTAATAAATTCTGATCAATTCGGCTTTATACCTGGAAGATCAACGACGTTACAACTTCTTAAATCACTTGACGTGTGGACTGAAACCCTTGACATCGGGTTGTCAACCGATGTCATTTTGTTTGATTTCAAAAAGGCATTCGACTCCGTGGTCCACCGAAAACTAGTAACAAAGCTAGAGTATGCAGGTTTTGGGGGTAGACTTTTGGCCTGGATCAAGGCATTCATGACGGACAGAACACAATATGTTGCTGTGGAAGACGGGTTATCGGCTACCCTGGGGATCATAAGTGGAGTACCGCAGGGATCAGTCCTAGGCCCCCTTCTATTTATTATCTACTTAAATGACCTGTCCCCCATCTCCAAATCATGTGAGCAAAGCAAGTTTGCTGATGACCTGCTTTGTGATACCCCAATTTTGGACAACGATAGCATACTTCTATTACAGGGTGAGATAAATGGAATCCTTGAGTGGTCGACTGTATGGCAACTTCCAATTGCACAAACAAAATGTCAAACCCTTCATATTGGAAATTCAAACCCAAACCATACCTATTTTATTGATCATCTTAACCTACCAGCCGTATCTACAGCAAAGAGTTTGGGAATTGTGCTTTGCTCTACCCTCAAACAATCTCCACATTGTGATTATATCGTGAACTCGGCCCTTGGTGGACTCCATATCATAAGGTGTGTATTTGCCTCGGGAGAGACAAAGACCTTAGTCCACGCCTTTCGAGTTTATGTCAGACCGCTCTTGGAGTATGCTAGTTCGGTGTGGTCCCCACACTTGCTGGGAGACATTGACCACATTGAATCCGTTCAGCGCCGTTTTACCCGCTCCTTGGCGGGTCTTCAAAGCCATCCATATCCCACACGCCTGCAGCGTTTGAGACTGGAATCCCTAGAACTACGACGACTGAAAGCTGATCTATTTTTGGCTTTTAAGATTATTAGGGGTTTTCTCCCAATTGATGTCCCCTTCTTTGAACTCTCGAATGTGAAAAAAACACGGGGCCACTGTTTTAAACTGGTAAAGCCCAAAACCCGGCTGGACGTTCGATCTTCTTTCTTTGCGGTGAGAATTGTCAACCCGTGGAATGCGCTACCATCTAAATTAGTCCAGTCTCCCTCCCTTCGGACATTCAGACGTGGACTCGACGAGTTCGACCTAAGACCGTTTTTAAGGAGACCAGAGTTTTGTCTGCCCACATTACCTCCATCCCCCTAGAGAACTGTTTGTGGGACCGGCGTCAGAGACCTTGGTCCTGCCGTTTCCCTTCACACTATATTGGGTGTGACAAACCAAATATTATTATTATTATTATTATTATTATTATGCATGGCTGGGTTTTAATTTAAAGATGATAAGTTTAATCAAACTTGGTGGGAAAGAAACTGGTGCACAATGCATCGTAGCATTTCTTAACATGGAAATTGAGGCAAGGCAAGCATCATCATCCGTAATACAATTAGATGCGAAAACGGTACTCAAGTCTTCTGCTTTGTCCTGATTTTCCGTAATGTAGATGTCCCCATTTTTAAATGGAGGGAGTGTGCGAGATGATCCCGTTTTCTGTCTGTATAATCGGAATAGGGCAGATAGATTTCCCTCCTTGACAGCAGCTGATTCATGTTTACTGTGCCAGGATTCCACTAAGGAGGAATACTGTCTACGACATGCATTGTAGGCAATAAGGGAATCGGTATTTCGATCAGCTTTGCAGTGTTTCCAAAGCTTCAATTTGGTATTACGTAGTTTCAAAATATTTGTTGGAACAAGATTTGGCACTGATCTCATCACATGAATGGGTTGCTTACAGCTGTTTACGTGATTTCCCAAGATCCTAAGGAAACAATCCCAAGCCTGGTCAATGTGGGAATGAATATCAAAAATTTGCTTATCCCAGTCGATTTTTGATAGAGATGAATTTAATAGTTCGAAATTGATACGACCAAACGATCCACCCGCACGGTTTCTATCAGACGAAATTGTGCAATGGACATGGAAGGTAACCATATTATGGTCACTGTTCCCCAGATGGTCCACCACAGATAGATCGTAAATCAAGCGTTCATCCTGGGAGAGTACCAAGTCAAGAATGTTAGGCCCACGTGTAGGGACATCAACCAACTGGCGCAAGCCAAGGGGTGCAATCAGCTGAAGGAAGAAACGATGATGGTTATCACTTGCTGAAACACTTGACCAATCACCAGTCGATAAATTGAAGTCACCCAACAGGATATTTGAGTAATTAAGTTTGAACGAGTTTACGATGAACTCACCAAGTAGAGCAATAAGCGAGTCAACATAGCTATCGGGCAAATAGCAGAGAACAAAGTTGATTTT